>JAPKLW010001436.1:166765-199322 GCA_026898455.1 Plectranthus barbatus
TAATCAATCTAATATGATAAGCTTGGGAGTAAATACGTGCACTCAATAATTCAATTAAATTAAATTAGGAATTGTTGGCCTACGTGCGTTGTGATTCTCTAATCTTCGTAATTAGTTTAATATAATTAAGATAAGATAATTTTTAATTCTAATTTATTTGAAAAGTTAGAATAAAAAATTGATGTTTTATGTCCCCAGTTTTGGTGAGCAAGTGGTTTAAGCGGCTTGTTTGTGGTTAAATAGAATTTTTTTTGTTCGAAAGTAATTAAAATTAAGATATTCTATCTAAAAAAAATAAATGCTTAATCTCAGTTTATATACATCTGTTGTTTTAATTATTTGGTCCGGATTATTATTCTAGGATGTTTTAATTATATGGTACAATTTCTATATTTGGTATTGTTTTTCTCTGGTAATTTACAATAACACCCTGAGTAATTTTGGAAAATGAGAATGCTAAATGTAATATTATGAAAATGAGGGGTTAATTAATGTTTTAAATAAGGCAAAGTCTCAGATGAGACGGTCTCATCATTTTTATTGTGAGATGAATTTAATGAAATGATGTATTTCTTTATTGCAAATGATGTTTTACCATTTTTATTGTGATATGAGTTTAATGAAATGATGTATTTCTTTATTGCAAATGATGTATTTTTTTGTTGCAAATAATGTAGTTCTTAAAAATAAAATGATGTATTTAATTAATTGAAATGATATATTAAGATCCGTCTCACAATAAAAAAATAGTGAGACTGTCTCTCAGGAGACCAACTCTTTAAATAAATGTAATGTTGAAAGTTGTTTATATATTAGATAATTTTTGAGTTCCAGTGACGGTTCCAGAAAATTTATGTAGGGGCGTTTGATTTTTTTTTTTTCACCTTAACTTTAATTCTTCCTATTTTTTCATATTTTCATCTATTTTCAGTTCTTCACGAGGGGGACTATTTTATAATATATCGGATTACACTACTACAAAAACGAAAAAAAAATTCTGGCTAGGGCCCCCTAGCCCTAGTGTAGCTCGGCCTCAATTTTTGACAAACGTGCAACATTAAATTGGATCATATAATGAAAACGAAGGGAGTATATTATGTAATAATTTGATCTAGACTGCATCTTTTTTGTAGACTTTAATGTGAGCTCAAACTAAATAGATATATAGTTGCAATAAGTCAGAGAAATTTAATATAATGTTGGAAATAATGGACCAAAACTTTAATATTTCCTATGTAGCGCTGCAATCCAACCTGAAAACAGATTGGCCTACCTCTATCCCCTACTCCATTACCTAAATTCATCATTTAATTTTGTTTATTTTTAACAATTCATTTATTCCTTTAAAAATCTCTAATCGATTGTGTGAGGTCGATCAAAACTTAACTAACTTTTTAATAATAATGCATTAATTTAAACTTGCACGCACTTAGATGTTTCCAGAAAAATTTGAATACGAGAAAATGTGATAGTTCCTCCGTCCCGGCTGAATTGTCCCGGGTTGACTGGGCACAATAACCAAGGAGAGTGAGTATAAAGTAAATTGAGTGAAATTAATATTTTATTGTTGAGTGTGAAAAAATTGTCTTTTTAAGTAATGAGATAATTGAGGTGGGACGGACGAAAAAGGAAAGTGCGACAATTGAGGTGGGACGAAGGGAGTATCATTTACAAATGAAATACTTTTACCACTACATCCCAGATATATAATCGGGCCGATAGGAATTGGCCCGGACTACTTTATTTGAAATAAAAGGAAATGGGCTGTCGTTTTATTGTATGGCCCGGCAGCTACACTCCTCTATGCGGGCTTTATTTCTCGGCCCGGTCTGCTCACAATGAACATTTTATATTTACAAAAATAGCCTCAAAAGAATGCACAACCTTTTGCATTCAGATCACACCGTTGCATTTTCGTATTATACATTTTATTTGATTTTTATGACTTAAAATTGATTTTTTTATTTCATTTAGTATGACTTATTACACCCAATCAATATATTTACTGTTTTTTTAACTCTTTGTCGATTATTGAATATTAAAATACATACCATATTCTAATGAAAAATAGATATTTTAATCGTGCATACTAAAATTTACCTATGATTGTAAAAGTAAGTTAAAATCTAAGAAAGTAAAATTAAAAAAAAAATGATAAGAATACAAAAATGTTACAAGAGATTCGCTTACTACCTCTACGTAGTTAAAGCATAATGTATTTAATGCTAAAACTCAATTTGTATTCAATATAAATAAATTTAAACATCTTACTTATACTCAAATCAAATGTTCAAGTTAAAATTGATCATAATCTTATTTTTTTGCTTAAAATATATTGTGCCTTTTGTTATTTATACTTTCTTCATAAAAGTATATTTTACTTTTTTAATACTCCCTCCGTCATGGTTAAATTGTCCACATTTGACCGGGCACGATAACTAAGGTATGTGAGTAGTAGTCGGTTGAATATTTTATTGATGAATGTGAAAAACTTACTATTTTAGGAAATTGAACTACTCCCTCCGTCCCACTTCAATTGTCCAACTTTCCTTTTTTGTCCGTCCCATTTAATTGTCCACTTACTTAAAATGGAAAAATAATATCCACTCACTAATAAAATACTAATTTCCTCTATCTCTACTCGCATTGGTTATTGTGCCAAAAGCAAAGTGGACAATTCATATGGGACGGAGGGAGTAATATTGTGGGACAGACAAAAAAAGAAATGTGGACAATTTACTTGGAACGGAGGGAGTAATTCATATATTATTTTTAATATAGATAATTTAATTATCGATTTAGGTCCCGAAAGATTAATTCTCAATTCATGACCTAAAAGATAACAAAACTTATAAATTCAGGACTTGAAAGATCATAAAATTCTCAATCTAGAATCTGATAATGATATAAAGGTCCCGAATTAAGAAATGTGTGATCTTTCAACTCCTGACTTGAGAATTCATCTATTGGGTTCTGAATCAATATTTAAATCATCTTTTGGATCTGAATTGAAAATAATTAAAAAAAAAAAACATTTCGATTTCATATTAAATAGGTTTGAGGAGACAAACATTCTTACGTGGAAATGTCTTGGAAATAGAAGGCTTTTATCCGTACACCGTTGATTCTCCTCCTTCTAGAAAGCCATTCCACTTTTTTCCTTTAATTTCCTTTTTCCCATTTTTTTCACAATACAAAACAAACAAAATGTGAAAACCATTTTCTCCTCTTTTCTTCTATGTTGGTATGCTCTTTTTTTCACAATCAAAGACTTTTTATTTTGTTTTTTCTAGAATCTAGATTGTATTTATATTATAATTTCTATTGTGTAAAATAAATAAATGAATTTGATATAATAATGGATTGTCGTAGTCCTATTGTTTTTGACAACTACTACTATCAAGATTTATCACAATTTGACCCAGAAATTAATTATTTTGTTGATTATGAAAGAGATCGATTGATGCCACCTTAATTCTTTTTGTGAAAATCGTGAGTCACGATCAAGATTTTTCTTTCATTTTTGCTCTTTGATTTCGGCTTTGAACAATTATTTTTCCTATTTTAATATTTAAGAACGTAATCTTTTACTTTTTTCTTTCTTAGATGCATCAAATTAAGGTCGGAAAGAGCAATATGTAACTTTAAAATACTAACATTAGTTTCATTATATTCAAAAAGGATTTATATGCTACAATATTCTCTAGTTAAAATATGATAATTATGGTGTTACAGATTTAATTATTAAAAAGATTTACCATGCATTACGCATCTAGTATATTTTCAAAAAGTATATTTGAACAAAGATATATAGGGGTGAGGAACGGTTGGAATGGTCGGAAAATTGAACCGAATCATCCAAATTACCAAATCAAAAAATTTAAAAAATTGAGATCGAATTGAACCGTTAATATTCTACAAATCGAATTAAAATCAAACCGCACCAAATGATGGTCCCGATTTATCAGAGTATAAATAGTATGTACATTGGAAATTGAATTTGTTTGTTCGGAAAGCTTGCACTTATCCAAGCTGAGAGTGACGTGTCAGCATGGTTTGTCAAATCTATAATTCAGGTGCTTAAGGTCAAGTATACTTAATATCAGTATTTGAAGTATACTACAACATATAGGTAAGGTGACAGTATGTAAGAAAGCAGTAAACGACAAGGATTTATAGTGGTTCGGACCAAAATATCCTACGTCCACTCTTCAGACTCAAGTATGGTAATTCACTAAACTTAGAACTTTACAGATGCTTCTACGATTTATTGTTTGCTGAAAAATTCCTCGTCCTTCAATCCACAAGCGCACTCGTCTGGTCCTTGCTCGTTATTCGCTTCACAACTTCTTAGAGTGTGGGCGCACCACCCAGCCTCCTTGTCGCTGGAATGGGGTGTTTATAATTTTCCCGAAACATTATCTCGGCAGGATATTGCCTGTAATAGTCAAAGTAAAAAACGTACTTGACTGTTGTAATCTTTCTAAATAACTCAAGAACTCTAAGGTTTTGAGTCTCGTGTTCACTAGAGTGACGCACAGAACAACTTAAGAGCCTCTAATAGTTATGTCAGAACTTTAGCGTTTAAGCTTGTTCGTTAATAGCAAGTTCGATACTTGAATTCGATAATCTTCTTCTATTGGATTCTCCGGTATTTATAGCTGTGAGATAGAATATTTGAAATAAATATCCATTAGAGACAAATTGGAAGTGTTTATGTTGGCTGCGACACTAGGCGGGTAGGTGGTGCTTTTGCAGATGTTCGGCACCTACTCCGCCTTTTTTTTTTTTACAGTGACATCGTCTGTTCGTCTTTGTGTCAGAACAATAGTATTTATCAGTTTGAGGAATCTCGGACTGGTTGTCCTAGTAACGAAACTTGGTGTTTCATGCTTGTAGACTTTAAGGAATATCCAATCCTTAAAGTTTGTACTCTTCAGTACGTTCCTCAAATGAACTTCTTTGTCTCTCTGCGCTGGGCTCGAGACTTAAAAAATCCATACTGGTGATGTCATACTTGCAATTCTATGCTTGTGACATCATCTATCAGTGTATGCTTGGTCCCTATGCTTCTAAGTTTGATATACTGATTTGAACCATACTTGTTGGATCCATACTTTTTGAAATTCATACTTATCAAGTAGACTCATATCTTCCAGATTTGCAAGTTCGGCTCGAACCTTTGTCTGTAGAGACTTAGGTGCATTCCAGACTATTTAGTAAGTTTGGTCTTCTGATTAGTTCTAGCTTACAACTCGATATTGATCCTATACAGGACTTATATATTTTTTCGACTATACTGTAGATATCTAGAGACAAACTAAGATGACTTTAACATACTTTGACTCACCAAAACATGATAGCATAAGGAAATTTCTAACAAATCTCCTAACACTGAATTAGCGGTTTTGATTCGGTTTGGTGGTTTCAACCCAAACCGAACCGAACCAACCCGATGGTTTTGGTTTCGATTTCAACCAAGATTTTCGGTACATTTTCATAAATACTTAAATTAAAATATATATTTAATGTTTCTACATACATAAACTTAAAAAATAACCCAAATGTGCTAAATCTACAAATCTAAATCCACAATTTTAGCACAAATCTAGGTTTAAATCCACAATTTCATAACAGAACCGAATCACCATGATTTCATTTAAAACTGAACCGAACCAATCCAAACTAAAACCGCCGGTTTACGGTATGGTTCGATTCTGTTCACTCGTAAATATATATAGTAGTAATTCCATTAAGACAAGTTGCCCAAAATGTGATTTTGAAGCACAGTCCAGTGTCTATCTTAGTGCGAATACATAAATTTTTTGTAAGAGGAGCTTTATTTGACTTTGTGGATAATTTTCTCTATCTCTTCATCCTCAGCCTCCTCTATCTAATCATAAAAAGAATTATCTCATAAAAAATCGAAGCATCTTACCACAAAAAAAAAAAAATATTCCGGTTTGAGGAAAGCTGAAGCCCTCTTTGATACACGTGGCTACTCCACTAATCAATCTTATACAATTAGATTTATGGTGATTATATTTAAATGCATACTTATGTGGAATAATTGATCACTCAAACAATATATATGAAATATACGAAATGAGATAGTTTGTAATTAAAAAGTTGAAAAATGCATTTTCGTGAATCGAGTGTTTGAATGTAATAATTAATAATCTAAAAATATTGGGATTTTTTTTTTGAGCAAACTAAAAATATTGGGATTGAAAGCTCTAGTTAATAATAATATAGTGGTCAAGGCTCTAGAAATATTCAAATATTAAAAGTGCAAGTGGTTAACTAACTACGCACGTGTGTTAAGTTTGTTGACCCAAATTTCCAATTAAACCCAGTTTAGTCTTATCCATTCTCTATTTTCACCATATAATATGTGATTAATTAGGGATGTGGGTCCCCTCATGAGTTAAATCATAACCATGGTTAGTTATAATTATCTAAATATAATTTATAATACTTAGAAACATGTTTTATAACACTAATAAATATAAAAATAAGTAGGTTTTTTGATTTAAATATGAAATAATCAATATTAAAGATTAATTACAAATCCTAATTTGTTTATTTAATCACACTTAATATTTAGGCTTACAATTAAAAGTGGACTTGAGATGTTATCAAAGGATGATGATAATCTTTATATCAATTATCATATGATAATAGTTGTTAACGTGAGAACATGACAACAAATAATGAAGTACTTTTAAGATAAAATGAACAAAAATGAAGATAAAAGTTAACAATATTTCAAAAAAACTGAAGTCTAAAAAGTACAATAAAGGAAATCCAAGATAAAATAAAGAAAATGGAAGATAAAATGAAAGTGAAATATTTTGAGGTTAAAATGAAGAATTTTTTCAATGAATGGTTTTTATGTTAAAATGAAGTATAGTGAGGAAACAATGTAGTATTCTCATATTATCTATTCTCACCGGATTAAGCCCATATATATATTTCAAAATGTATACCATAATATTTTGATCATAAATCATAATAAAATTGAGGAGTTTTATCGATTCAGGACTCGAAAGATTGTTTAATTATCGATTCACTACCCAAAAGATTAATTGTCAATTTAGGACCTGAAAGATCAAAAAATTCTCAATTCAGGACCCGAAAGATCATACAATTCTCAATCCAGGACCTCAATATCAGGTCCTGGATTGAGAATTGCTTGATCTTTCGGATCCTGGATTGACAAATCACCTTTCGAGTCCTAAATTGTTAATTGAATTATCTTTTGGGTCCTAAATTTACAATTCTCCTAAAATTAAAATATAATTCTTGCACATTGTGTGAGTGCTATACTCGCTTATTATAAAAATTGAATCAAAATAAGAAAATATATAGAGCTTAATAAATATTATAAACAAACACACGTAAAATATATATAACATGTGATTCAGAAAGTGAAATATTGACTTGAACAGTAATTGGCTTCTCAATTAGAACATATTATACAGTAGGTAGCAATTATTTCCACCAATCTGATGTGTATATTAAAAATTAATGTATATAATGAGAAAATTAAACAATATGAGAAAAAAAAAAGTATAGTAGTTGTTAGCTCACTTTAAATATTACATAAGTTGTTTTCTTTTCTAATATTTTTTTTACCGCCCTTAGCTACTTATATTTTATTTATTCTGCCCAATATTTTAATTTGCATCTTTTTTTGGGATTTTATATGTGACAGTTTCTTAAGGGTGAACGTGTGATAGTGATTCAAGACTAACTTAAAGGGTTTATTTAAAAAACAAATAAATAAAAGAGAGACTTGATAGGCTTTTGTTTATGTATTCATTTTTAACATATACAATCCATTTTCTTGGAAAATTGTTGTGGTGTATTTATTAAATGACTTTAGATGATGTTGTTGAATCGGAATTTAATAGGATCTTTTCTCGAATATAAGTATTTAACATCAACTAAATCAAAACAATCCATTTATTTCAGAAGTATTATCAATTTAGGATCTAAGAAATTGTTTAATTATCAATTAATGACTCAAAAATTAAATTATCCATTCGGAATTTAAAAGTTTTGATGAAACTCAAGGAGCAGCTTTGAGAGACGATCCAGTCTATATTTCGAACAGACTAATGACGAGGACTCGAATAAAGACATTGAGGATGGATTACAGATTCTAATTAAAGATGTTTGGGCTACAATCGGAATTTCAAACTTGACTTATCAATTGTAAATCCGCATCCGCTTGTGGCGTCTTCTTTCATATACTTCGTTGTTGGATCAACTCGCCTTTTGGGTCGTAGGAGAATTATATATTCTGGATTACGATACTTGAAGGTTTTCGAGTCCAAAGGTATTCGATCTTCACGTCGACGTTTCAAGTTTTCAGTTATTCTCAATCCATGACCTCAATATCAGATCCTGAATTAAAAATTATCTTTTACGTTCTAAATCAATAATTAAACTATCTTTTAAATCATGAATCAACGACACTCCTTTAATAGTTGAACTTTTTCATTAGGGTTGATAAGAGAGAATGAGGTAAAAAGAAGGTAAAAGAAGAAAATAAGGGGCTAATTGCTAAACAAAAAAAGGTTACATTCTTGACTTAAAAAGTTTTGGTCCAAAAATAGCCGGTAAGAACATAGAAAAATGTGGTCAACCTAAGTGGGCGGCATCCATTGTTGCTTCCCACATTTAGTCACAAGTTTATATATCTCTTCTTTCTCTCTTTCCCACCACACGCACCACCAAACAAATATTTCTATATATAAAAAATATAAAAATAAAATAATTATCTAAATAAACTCTATTTTAACATGTAAGAAAAATTAAAAAAAAGGGGTCGACACCAATCGCATTATATTATTTTTTAGCGTACGTGCATCTCTTCCAAGTTTGGTTTTTGTCTCTCTTAATTCAGCTGCAGGTGCAGGCCCTCTTTCTTTATATTCAACATTTGACCAAATTAAATTAAAACCCCTATTCTTTCCCTTTGAAACTTCACCATATTTTCATTCTTTCTTTCTCTCATTAGTTTAAAATTTTCTTTTTTCTTTCAAGAATATGAAATCCCAACAACCTTTCTGACAATCCCCGACTATCGAAGAAGATCTCAACGACAACAGAAAGCTCTGACTCATCATGTCGGAAGACGATGAAACCGATCGCTTTCTGCTTCGCCTCTCGTTCTTCGTGTTCTTCGTTCTCGTCCAAGGTAATTCAGTTTCAGTATTATTTTTTTTGTTGGAGCTGTGGTTCTTGATTAGTTAATTTCTTGCTCGAGTTCATTGCCTTTTTCTCTGCAAATTTTCTGCATATAGAATACAGAAATGCATAGTTTCATAGTTTTTGTTTGTTTCTTCGTGTTGGAAATGAAGAATTCAACTCTAAAAAATGAAAAAAAAAAAAAAAAAGCAAATAAAATGAATTGAAGAAGAAAAGAAATGATCAAAATCTCCACTCCAACCCAGAGTTTCCAACCTACCAAAATTAAATTAATATTTATATTTATATTGCTTTTCTTGGACTTTAATTGGTATAAAAAGGTGCAAAATGATTCGAATTTCATTTTATTTCTTATTGTATTTTCTATATATTTGTGAAATTTATTGAATATGTCTAAATTCACGTTTTTTTAAAAGTTCACAATATCGTTTTTTTAAATTTTTAAAGACTGGCTGAGAAGCAGTCAATAGACAACTCATTAATTAGATTTTTATTAGTTTGTAAAATCTCCAGCCAAATAATAATTTATAAACAATTAACTTTAACCTTCTACTAATTAAACGAGTTTAAAAAAATCATAATGTAGTAATCTTACAACATTAATAAAATTACGTATTAAACTTATATACCCAGATGTCACGGTGAATTTAATTTAAATTCATAATCTCTTGATTATCGAGCAATTTTTTTTTTTTATCACTGTACTTGAATTTATAACCTCTTTGATCATATATAAAGTATTTTTACCACTGTAACCCGACTTTTTTTACTGACTTTGTTCAAGCTGAGGATTTGAAGGCGTTTATGTAAAAAAAATTCCTCCATGAATGCATGATTGTTTATGAACTTGAATTTGGAATTTCGACAATGCATGATTGCATGAGATTACTTGCATTTATTGCAACGACTAGCATTCACGAACCCTCATGTTTATCTTCTTCTTGTCTGAAAATCTCAAACAGGAGAGCTCGTGATTGGGCAATCACTACAAACAGACAGAGAAATCTTGATCGAACTTCGATCATTCCTCGAGAAGGAAAACCCAGTCAATCGAGGCAAATACATGAAATGGAACCCCTCCGATCCATCGCCGTGCTCATGGGAAGGAATCTCCTGCGACGATTCCACACAGCGAGTCACGAAGATCGACCTCTCCGCCTCCGCCATCGCCGGAAAAGTCTTCGAAAACTTCTCCGCCTTATCTGCGCTCACCCATCTCGACTTATCCTCCAACACGATCAGCGGCGTGATCCCGGCCGACATCGGCCTCTGCCGGAACCTCAGAGTCCTAAACATGTCGCACAACATCATCTCCGGCGAGGTCAACTTGACCGGATTATATAATTTGGAGGTTCTTGATTTGACCCAGAACAGGATTCCGGTCGACATCCGGCTAACCATACCGGAAAACTGCAGTAGCTTGGTGGTGGCGAATATCTCCAACAACAACTTCACCGGCGAGGTGGGGCCCATTTTTGAGAATTGCAGAAATCTGAAGTTTCTTGATCTTAGCTCGAATTTGCTGAAGGGGAATCTATGGTCTGGTTTCGATCGGATTGAGGAAGTCTCCTTGTCTCAGAATAAATTCTCCGGCGTCGTCGCTGCTTCTAGTTTCAGAGAGGGCTGCAGTTTAAGAGCTTTGGATTTGTCTGATAATCAATTCCATGGAGAGTTTCCATCACAAATCTCGAACTGTAAAAATTTGGAGGAGTTAACTTTGGGTGGAAACAAGTTTACTGGTCTGATTCCCGAGGAGATAGGATTATTACAAAAAATCCGAGCACTTTATCTGGGAAACAACAACTTTTCAAGAGAGATTCCACAGAGTTTAGTAGAGTTAACCAATCTCAGATTCCTTGATTTAAGCAGGAACAGCTTTGGAGGAGACATTCAAGAAATCTTCGGACAGCTCAAACAGGTGAAGTTTCTGTTATTACACAACAATTCATACGAGGGAGGGATTCATACCTCCGGAGTTTTGGAGCTTCCAAACGTAGTTCGTCTCGATTTGAGCTACAACAAATTCTCAGGTCCCTTGCCCATGGAGATCTTTCACATGCCGAGCTTGAAATACCTAGTTCTTGCTTACAACAGCTTCACCGGTTTCATCCCTCACCAATATGGAAGCCTCAAAAAGCTTCAAGCTCTAGATCTCTCATTCAACAACTTGAATGGCTCAATACCTTCGAGTCTTGGCAACTTGACTTCCCTTCTATGGCTGATGCTTGCTAACAACTCGTTAACCGGCCCGATCCCGCCGGAGATTGGGAACTGCAGCAGCTTGTTATGGCTGAACGTTGCGAATAATCAGCTTTCAGGGAGGATACCTACTGAGTTGACGAGAATTGGGAATAATGTGATGCCGACTTTCTTGCTCAACAGAGTGGAGGGTGATCAGATGCCTGCCGGCTCCGGGGAGTGTTCCGCGATGATGAGGTGGATTCCGGCGGACTACCCTCCGTTCAGCTTTGTGTACGACCTTCTTACGAGGAAGAAGTGCAGGAGTTTGTGGGACAGGATCCTTAAAGGGTATGGTCTGTTTTCGATGTGCACGCCTGGTTCGAATATTCGGACAATGCAGATTTCTGGTTACGTTCAGTTGAGTGGGAATCAGTTGAGCGGCGAAATCCCGTCTGAGATCGGGAATATGTTGAATTTCAGTATGTTGCATTTTGGTATGAACCGGTTTTATGGGGAGCTTCCTTCGGAGCTCGAGAGGATGCCGTTGGTGGTGTTGAACGTCACCCGCAACGCGTTTTCCGGTGAGATACCGCCGGAGATAGGCAACCTTGAGTGCTTGCAGAATCTTGATTTGTCTTATAATAACTTCTCCGGCTTGTTTCCGACCAAGTTGAATAATTTGAGTGATCTGACTAAGTTCAACGTTTCCTACAACCCCTTTCTGTCTGGATCGGTTCCCGGAATCGGCCAGATGGCAACCTTCGATAAATGGTCGTTCGCCGGAGACCCTCTGCTTCGTCTTCCTGCTTTCATCACTAATGAGACGAATGTGAAGCCGGGGAAGAGCAGGAGTGAGGGGAAGGGTAGACCTCGAGGTGTAGGTGCTGCTTTAATGGTGATGGCTTTGATTCTTGCAGCGTTAGTTTGTGGGATCATGACTCTCATAGTCTGCATACTTGTGAAGACTCCAATGGAGTCACCGAGGTATCTGTTGGACTCGAAGGGGGTCGGGTTCGTGTCGAGTTCATGTTCATCATCGCCATGGATGTCCAACGCGATTAAGGTGATTCGTTTAGACAAAACAGCCTTCACGCATTCTGATATCGTGAGGGCTACCCGGAATTTCTCCGACGACAGAATCATCGGCCGGGGAGGCTCCGGCACGGTTTACAGAGGGGTGTTGCCGGACGGGAGGGAGGTAGCGGTGAAGAAGCTGCAGTCGGAAGGGGTGGAGGGGGAGAGAGAGTTCAGAGCCGAGATGGAGGTTTTGAGCGGGAACGGTTTCGGTTGGCCGCATCCCAACCTCGTCACATTGTACGGATGGTGCCTTAACGGATCGGAGAAGCTGCTGGTGTACGAGTACATGGAAGGCGGGAGCTTAGAGGATAAGATCTCGGACCGGGTCGGGCTGAACTGGCGGCGGCGGCTGGAGGTAGCCATTGACGTAGCTCGAGCTCTGGTGTACCTGCACCACGAGTGCTACCCTAGTATAGTCCACAGAGACGTGAAGGCGAGCAATGTGTTGCTCGACAGAGAAGGGAAGGCGAGGGTGACCGATTTCGGGCTGGCGAGGGTGGTGGACGCCGGCGGGAGCCACGTCAGCACGATGGTGGCGGGGACGGTGGGGTACGTGGCGCCGGAGTACGGGCAGACGTGGCAGGCGACGACGAAGGGGGATGTGTATAGCTACGGGGTGCTGGCGATGGAGCTGGCGACGGGGAGGAGGGCGGTGGACGGCGGGGAGGAGTGCCTGGTGGAGTGGGCGAAGAGGGTGGTGGGAGATGGGAGGAGGGGTGGGGGGATGCCGCCGGTGGCGGTGCTGGTGTCGGGGCTGGCGGAGGGGGCGGAGAAGATGAGCGAGCTGCTGAGGGTGGGGATATGGTGCGCGGCGGAGAGCCCGGCGAGTAGGCCGAACATGAAGGAGGTGTTGGCGATGCTGTTTAGGATTTCTTGCAGCATCCAGGATTTTGCAGATACTTCTTTTCTTACATCTTCTTGATTTTTGTTTTTACTTTTGTTATTACATTGTCAAATCAATTCATGTACAGGTTTCTTTGTTATCATTCTTTTTTGTAATCAAGTGAGGTTGGTTAGAGGGGAAATATGACCATTTTTGATATATTCTTATGATTTGACTTTTTGTAAAATAAGATCAAGTCCAAATTTTTTTTAAAAAAAATAATCAGTGAAAATCTTAAATTGTCTATTTGATTATACTAAAATTTTAAATAATTAATATTATTTGTACATTAAGAATTCGCTATTTTCAAAAAATGCTTCCACTTTTAAGATACAATAATAATATCTTTTTCAGTTAATTGTATATTTAATTTTTTATATATATATTAACATGATTTTGAAATAATTAAAATTATTTTAAGAAAACAATTAAAAATAAAATTTATCAACTCGCAATATTATATATGCTGATTGGGTAGGATGAAGCTAAGATTGAACTTATAAAATTAATTTAAATTATAATAAATTAAAATTATGAGAAAACATTAAATAAAAAATTATAATCTTAACAGTGAAATATGGAGTAAAATAGGAAAAGTGCTAATATAGTGATTTCTTGAAAATTTTACATTTTTTTGCCAATCTCTAAATATATATATATATAATATTAGTTATTTAAGATTTTTAGATAATAAAATTGCTTATTTAAATATATTCTCACAAAAAAGATATATATAGAGAGAACTAAAAGAAACACTAGCAAATGAACTGCAAAGCATTCTACATTGATCAGAAATGGTAGTCAAGAGTCATATTACTGAAACACAACACTAATCTTGCATGAAAAAAGAAACCTATGAAGCCAGAAATCCACACAAACTAACTAAACAATCCCAAATCAGAAAATCACAATCCACAGCTAACTTTCACTTGTGGAGAAGATTTGAAGCAGAACCTGCAGAAGAGGTATCAGAAGCAACTCCACCACTAGAATGTGTGCTTGAACTACTCCTCCCAGTGGCTGCTGCTGCTGCTGGTGTATGATTGCTGTACATGGGCTTCGGCATGGCCGGTGGCAGGCTAGGCAATGGAGCTTCAAAACTCAGAACTTGCTTAACTTGATGCATTGATGGACGCAGGCTGCTGTCTGGATGAGCACACCACAGCCCTACAACCATCAAACACTCTATCCTACGCGCGTCGTGTTCAGATGATCCGAGTTTTGGATCAGCTGCATCGAGTAACTGGCCATAGCCATAGAGGCTCCACACCCACTCCACCAAAACAACTTGCTCTTTGCAAAATTTGTGATCAATTGGTCTTCTCCCACATGCTATCTCTAGGAGCACAATCCCGAAGCTGTAGATATCGGTTTCTTTACTAGCCTTCCCGGTGAAGGGATACTCAGGGGCCATGTAGCCTATAGTCCCTGCAGGGATGGTTGATTGGAGGTGTTTATCATGATCTACTAAACGGGCTAACCCGAAATCACCGAGCTTCGCGTTGAAGCTGTTATCAAGCATGACATTGCTGGATTTTATATCCCTATGCACTACATACTGCCTCAACTCTTCGTGCAGATACAGCAGAGCTGATGCGAGTCCCTGCACGATTCTGTATCGGGTTTCCCATGTTAGAACTGTGTTCACTTTGAAGAGATGGTGATCTAAGCTCGCGTTGGGCATGAACTCGTAGATGAGAAGCAGCTCTGCTCCTTGATGGCACCATCCGAGAAGCTCAACTAAGTTGACGTGCCTCAACTGGCTGATGATCTTCACTTCTGCTGCATACTCTTTCCGGCCTTGTTTGGATCCCTCCGCCACTTCTTCACCGCAATGTAGGTGTTGTTTGGTCTCAGGCAGCCTTTGTAGACGTTGCCGAAGCTCCCTTCTCCGAGCTTTCGATTCTCTTCGAAACCATTCGTTGCAAGAAGTAATTCGTTGTAAGTGAACTTCATTGGCCGGTTCCCCTTTTCGAATTCCTTATCCATAGCTGAATCGGATAAATGAACTTCTTCTTCTTCCTCCTTCTTCTTCTTCTTCTTCTTTGGTAGTAAGAAACAGAGCGTGCAAGCCGAAGCAAGAACTATAATGGATACTGATACTATGCCAGCAGTTAGTCCGAGAATGAGCTTTTTGTTACTTTTATGTCGATTTGGAGTAGAAGGCTTTGAATCGTTCACAACTTGAACCGGAGCTTCTGGGCTTGGAGTTGGGGGTGGAGAGGGAGGAGAGCTCACGTCAGTGGAAGAGAAATTCCAAGATTTAAGGGTGTGTTTCTCGAAGGAAGCTCCAGTTGCAGCGGAGAATCCGAAGATAACATATTCAGGCAAGTAATCTCTGATATCGACCTCGTGGATGAGGCTGTCTGTTCGAGTTATGTTGCTCGATATGCTTGTGAAATCGACCCTCAAGCTCTTTGTTGTAGAATCGTAGCTAATGTAGGCGTCGGTTTGCCACCCAGCAGAGATGTTGTTGTTCCACGTGGCAGTCGCGACGGAGCTCATGTTGTTCAGATCGATGCCGACGTGGGGGACCACTCTGCCGCCGGCGTAAGGAGGGTCGATGTCGGGGTTGGGATACGTGTCGAACTCCACCGCGACGAATGCGTCCATGGGGGACGACGGCGCCATGGTGGTGGCATTGCCGAGGCCGAGGCCGGCGCCGTGCTTCCACGGCGCGATGCTGGAGCCTACCGGGGCTAGGAAGAACGCGAGGCCGTCGCCGAAGTTGTAGCTGCCGGATGAGTCGATGACGAAGGAGAAGTGAGTGGTGAAGTCGGCGAGTTTTTGGGATTGGTTGTTGTAGAGATGGAGGGTTTCTGCGTAGGTGGCTCGACCGATTCTGTCGGTGGTGGCTTTGTCGCGCTCGTTGGTGGTGACTTGGATGCCTTCGTCGGTGATGTAGGCGTCGCCGGCGAGGTTGAAGCGGCTGGCGTAGGAATTATTGATGGGAGACATGGTGAAGGATAATGGGAGTGATGCAGGGATGAATGCGAGGAGGAGGAGAGATGAAATGGAGAAGAGTGGTGGAGAGATGGCCATGGCTATGATTGAATGGTGGAAAACATGATGATTTATGCAGAATGTTTGTGTAGTTGCAAGTGGGAAGACTTGACGAGGGGAGTCCATGAGAGAGAGAGACCTGCTGCACTAATTTGCGGAAGAAAAAGATAATTTGACAGAGTGTAGGTGACAGTTATGCCCTCCCTTGCATTTTGGGTTGGCTTTTAATTCTAAGTATACTATCCTTGCTTTCTTTCAAAAGTTTAGTAGAATTCTTCAACTAAATCTTCAAACTTGAGTTCACATTGGTTGACTTGTGAAAAAGTTGGCCAATTTATATCTTAATTAGTACTCCATGCGTCCCAGGTCAATTAATCCACTTTGACCGGCACGATAATTAATACTCCCTCCATCCCGGTTAAATTATCCACATTTAACCGGGCACGGTAACCAATATATGTGAGTAGTAGTGGGTGTTAGTGGGATGAATATTTTATTAATGAGTATTAAAATTTTGCTATTTTAGGAAAGTGGACTAATATTGTGGGACAGACGAAAAAGGAAATGAAGACAATTTACTCGGGACGGAGGTAGTATTTGTGAATGGTTGTGGAGTTAATATTTTATTGATGAGTGTGAAAAATTTACCAATTTAAGAAAGTGGACTAATATGCCAGAACAGACGGAAAAGGAAAAGTGGACTAATATGTTGGGACGGATGGAGTATTAAGTAAAGAATGAAGGAAGTTGTTTAAGTTATAGAGACATATTTGTTTGGCGAGACAATATTAGTAAGAGTAATAAAATATTGTCTCCATTCGGATTATATGATCTAGTTTGATCTTGCACGTTTGTTAAAAAATATTAAATATTTAAACATGTCTCCAACATTTACCATTGTTAAAAATATTAATTAACTTCTATTTTTTATTATATTACTTTAAATAGCTTCATTTTCCCAGATTATTCAACGGTGTAATAATAAATTATTACAAAAAAAAAAAAAATCTCCCGTCCCAACTTAATTGTCCCACTTTTCTTTTTTATCTGTCCCAACTCATTAGTTTAATTTCTAAAAAAGATAAATTTTTCACACTCAATATTAAAATATTAATTCCACTCAACTCATTCTATACTCACATTCCTTGATTATTGTGGCGAAAATAAATGAGACTATTAAGCCGGGACGGAGGGAATACCAAATAATAAAATTGGACCATATAATCTGTGTATATAATACTCGCTCTGCCCCAATTTATTAGTCTCACTTTCCATTTCGGTTTGTCCCATTTATTAATCTCATTTCCTTAAATGACAAACTTTTTCACACTCATCAATAAAATATTAATTTCACTAATATTAATTTCACTATACTCACAAATAATGATTACTGTATCATTTCGCTTTGAGAGTATTCATTTGGGACGGAGGAAGTATTTATTAATCACAAACACCAATTTCACCAGAAAAAAAAAAAAAAACAAAACACATTCACACCAGAAATAACAATTCACCTCGGCAGCAAATCTGAAGAAGAACCTGCAGAAGAGGTAGTTAAAATTAGATCAGAACTAGCTCCTCCTCCTCCTCCACCACAATTATGTGTGCTTGAACTTCCACTACTCGCAGTTGCGTCATTATTATTATACACCACCTTCGGCATTTCTAGAGGGAGTCTAGGCAATGGAGCTTCAGAATACAGAACTTGCACAACTTGCCTCATTCTCGGACGCAGGCTGCTGTCTGGATGAGCACACCACAGCCCCACAACCATCATACGCTCTATCCTACTCCCATCATTTTCCGACCACTCGAGTTTCCGATCAGCCGCATCCAGTAACTGTCCACAACCGTACAGGCTCCACACCCACTCCACCATTACAACTTCATTTCTGCTCAAGTTGCGATCGATTGGCCTTCTCCCGCATGCTATTTCTAGCAACACAACCCCGAAGCTGTAGACATCGGTTTCCTTACTAGCCTTCCCGGTGATGGGATACTCGGGTGCCATGTAGCCTACAGTCCCTGCGGGGGAGGTTGATTGCAGGTTTTTATCATGATCGACCAGACGGGCTAGCCCGAAATCACCGAGCTTCGCGTTGAAGCTGTCATCAAGCATGACATTGCTGGATTTGATGTCTCTGTGCACTACATACTGCCTCAACTCTTCGTGCAGATACAGCAGAGCTGATGCTAGCCCTTGTGCGATTCTGTATCTGATTTCCCACGTCAGCACTGTGTTCAGTTTGAAGAGATGGTGATCTAAGCTGCCGTTGGGCATGAACTCGTAGACGAGGAGAAGCTCTGCTCGTTGATGGCACCATCCGAGAAGCTCAACTAAGTTGATGTGCCTCAACTGGCTGATGATCTTCACTTCTGCTGCGTATTCTTTCCGGCCTTGTTCGGATCCTTCCGATACTTTCTTTACTGCAATGTAGGTGTTGTTTGATCTTAAGTAGCCTTTGTAGACGCTGCCGAAACCACCTTCTCCTAGCTTCCGACCACCTGCGAAATCATCCGTTGCAAGAACTAACTCGTTGTAAGAAAACTTTATAGGCCGGTTTCCCTTTTCGAACTCCATATCCATAGCTGAATCAGACAAGCTCACTTCCTCCTCATTCTCCTCCTTCTTTGGTAATAAAAAACAGAAAGTGAAAGCCGAAGCAAAAACAAGAACTAATAATATGCCGCCACCACTCAATCCGAAAATGAGCCATTTTTTGTTTTTATTGTTGTTTGGATTCTTCGCAACTGGATCTTGATTAGAACTCACGTCAGTGGATGAGAAATTCCAAGATCTAACGTTGTGGGTCTCGTAGTAAATCCCAGTTGCTGCTGAAAATCCGACAGTAACATATTCCGGCAAGTAATCTCTCAGATCAACCTCGTAGCTGAGGCTCCCGACTTGGTTTTTCCCGTTATAAACGCCGACGAAATCGACCCTCAAAATCTTCGTAGCCGACTCGTATTTAACGAAGGCATCGTTCACCCACGTCTGAGTCACGTTGTTGTACCACGGCGCAGTCGCGACGGAGCTCACGTTGTCGATGTCGATGCCGACGTGCGGCACCACCATACCTCCGCCGCCGCCGTCGTTAGGCGGGTCGATGACGGGATCGGGATGCGTGTCGAACTCCACCGCGACGAAGGCATCCATTGGGGATGCACCGGTGGTGGCGCCGCCGAGGCCGAGGCCGCTCCCTTCTTTCCGCTTGTCGAGTCTAGAACCTTCTGGAGCCAAGAAGAAGGCGAGGCCGTCGCCGAAGTCGGGCCTGCCGGAGGAGTCGATGACGAAGGAGAATTGGGTGGTGAAGTCGGCGAGTTTCTGGGATTTGTTATTCCATAGATGGAGTGATTCTTTGTAAATGGCTCGACCGGTTCTGTTGTTGGAGGCTTGATTCCACTCGTTGGTGGTGAGCTGAAGGCCTTGGTCGTTGACGTAGGCGTCGCCGGTGAGGTTGAGGAGGCCGTCGGAGTTTCTGATGAAGGACATGTTGAAGGATAGTGAGAATGCTGCGGGGATCAATGCGAGGAACAGAAATGCAGACATGGCTATGGTTGTAGCTATGGGTGGGAATTTTGATCATTTCTTTACAAAATTTAAGGGGATTTTAGTTTGACTTTTCTATTGGAATGAATGCAAAGTAACTCAACCAAGTTGTTTAAAATTTATTTATTAGACTCTCTCTAAGAGCATCCACAATGCTACCTCTTATATCTACCTCCACATGTGTGCCACATCATCATCTACCTTTACTTCTACCCACTTCACTTTTACACTCATATTTATTTACCTTACTTTTAACTATTTATGGGTCCCACATGTCATAACCACTTCTCAATATATAATACCACAAATAATCTTTTATATTTTTTTACTAAATATTTTAAATTAAATTTGATTTAATTAATTAATTATTAATTGATAAAAATTATTTATAGTAATTAACATAATTATATAAAAGAATATTAAACATAAAATAAAATAATAAAATTATTGAAAAATGTTAAACATAATTTTAAATGTTAATAAAATGATAAAGGCAAAAAAAAAATAAAAAATCAAAAGCCCAGCCCCACACCCCAACACAATTCTCCTACCCAACAAACCAAAATGGCGCTGTGTGTTTCACGCGCCATTTATTTTAAGCGATTGGGTGTAAAACGCGAGTGCAGCGAGGAGACATGTTTTCTTTTCTTCCCGGAAGATAAATTTCTACCACTCTCTCCTCTCTCTTCCCCTTCTCTCCTCCACCTCACCTTCCCTCTCTCCTCCACATCAACTTCTACCTCATATCTTCTCCCCACTGTGGATGCCCTAACAGAGACCAGGTCTGTTATATATCCCCTTCAGGTGGATTTTTTTTTTTTAAAAAAAAATTGTTATTCTTTTAAAACCAGGTCCTTCTTTCGTATGGGACGTGGGGGAGAATTGGTTGTTTAACAAAGGCATGGGAGGATTTTTTTCTTTAAAAAAAAAAAATTGTTAAAATTTGTGCAAATTGGACCAGACCTGGTCCGGTTGAGACCTAGAATAGACCACTTGCTCACCATTTTTATTGTTGGGCCAATGGGGTGGTGACATTTGTCATCATCTCATTGGTCCAACAATTATTTATGTAGTATAGTTTAATTTGAGTATATTTTAGTATTATAAATAAATAAATAAATATACCAAAATTCATGATTTTTAATTCTCTACAAATAGAGCCTAATTTTGCTATATATTTTTTAAAATTTTAATTTTTCAAAATTAAAATATATAAATATTACACATATTTTGTATTTTTTCTAATTCAATATTTCAAAAAAAATGAATGGATGATTTTAAAAAAAATTAATAATTATAATTATATTTGTACATTTAATTGTTAAAAATATATAATTGATGAATGAATGATTATATTTGGACATTTGAAAAAAAAATGAATGAACAATTATTTGAAAATATTTAATTACAACTATTGATTTATTCATTTATTTATATATCATAAAATATTTTTAATATTATTCAATTATTCATCACAACAAAAATACAATCCTTGTCAATTTAATTTCGACCCTTGTTCACTAAAGTTAATAAATCTCATTCATTCGTCACAAGCACAATCCTTGTCAATTTGATCTCCACGCTTTATCACTAAAGCGATCAATCTCATCCATTCATCAGAAGCACAATCCTTGTCAATTTAATCTCAACCCTTTATCACTAAAGCAATCAATCTCATCCATTCATCACAAGCACAATCCATGCCAAATTGTGGTAGAGAATTTCATAGAATTCACCATTCTTCCTCTATAAATAGAGTTTTAGTCTTTTTATTCCTAATTGGTGTGATTTATTTTATGCAATCGGTTTAATTTTTTATAATTATAATCAATTATAATAATTGTTAATTATTTTAATAAAATAAAATATTATAAAATAAAATAATAAGAAATAATTAAATAATATTGTGGTTTGGTGGTTGGGTGGTTGCTGTTAAATCATGTAAAATTATTGTGGTTGGGTTTGGATGAATAGTGATGATGTGGAAGAAAGAGAAAATAATTAAATATTGAGTGGTTGGATGGTTGGGTGGTTGTGTGTGGTTGCTGTTATTCATAGTCTTACTAGTGTGGTCTCAAATTTAAGGGGATTTTAGTTGAGCAAAAATCTATTATAGCAATTTGGTTAAATATACTTTAGTAAATAACAACCCTTATGAAATACTCCAAAAAATAGCAAAAACACCTTTTCATCAATTTTTCTTCCATAAATACCCTTCAATTATTTCTCTTTTATTTCAATTATTTTTATTTCTAATATTTCCATATCTTTTATTTCTAATACCCATTTTTAATTCTAATTTTTAATCTAATTTCTTCTAACTTTTGATGTAATTCTTTAATTTTATATTCTAATAGTTCTATGTCAGAACTAAGTTGTCTAATTTCCTGTATATTTTCTTTATCAATAAGTGTAAATTTTTTTTCTAGACAGTTATAAGCAGTATGAGTTTCAAGATATTCTTTTCGTAATTTTTGTTGCATCAATTCATGAGTATAAGGAAGATATATGCTTCTTTCGTCATCTATTTTTATTGATATAAAAGTGGAACTAGGCATAATTTAATTAGTATCGAATTATATTTTATCATTTATTTCTGTAACAACTGTTTTTAATTCTTGTATTTGTTTATTCAGTTGTGTTATTTGATTTTCTGAATGTAGTGTTTGTCTTTTTAGTGGTTCAGGCCATTTATTTTGGTTTATATTGCTTGTACTAGCCCTTGGTTGTTCTATTTTTAAGGTTGGTGTATTATTTTGAATTCTTTGAGATGAACTTCGTTGAATGAATTTTTGTAGGCTATTATCTTTTTTTATTACAGTACTTGTAGTACTTAATAGTTCGTCTGTATATATTCTATCTCTATGTTGAAAAATTATACTTAAATTACTATTAGTTAATGCATAAGATACTTTGTAACTTACAGTAAATGGTATGTCTTTGGATCTCATTAAATCTTTTTTAAGAAAATTACATCGGACTCCAATTGCATCATTAAAGGTTTGTGTTTGGAAAGGAATTCCATATTGTAATGCAACATTGAATTTAATGATGTCAAAACCTAGATTGCCATCTATTCCTCCTATAATTTTATCTTTTTCATTCAAAATTCTATTGTCAACAATTTGTAATTGTACGGGTGTGTCTATTGCTGTGAAATAGGTAGATTTTACTATTATTTGTATTATTCCAATATGTATGTATCCTAATTTCTTCTGATCTCTTTTAGGTATTTTTTCTATTCTTTCTTTTATTTTTTCTTTATTCATTATGTATGCTTGAAATTCATAATTTGCTTGATTCATGTATACTAATGATTCTCCACTCATTATTCCATAATATACTATATTTTCTCGATTTAGTATATTTGATATTCTTTTATTAAATGTTGGAATTTCTATACTTTCTTTAGAGTTAAGTGTGAATTCTCCCTTTTTTCGGACCTTATTTATTATTTTCTTATCGAATATTATATCATACAAATATTCTCCGATGGACTCTATTTTTTCTATTTCTTGTATATCATCTTGTTCTTGTTCTTGCTTCGAGCTTTCTCCCTTTTCAAAGATATTCATAGTAATTGTTTAATATTTTCCTTATATAAATTTATTCGTGGGATTTTAAATTTTTCTCCTTGTATTTTTAGTATTAATTCTTTACTTTTTTATTTTATAATTAAAGTTTTCTAAAAAATCTATTCCTAATATTATTTCTTTTTGTTCTTGTTTAGTTCTTCCATCGATTGGTATTTCTATTTTTATTGAAAGTGTTTTACTAAAAATAATATTAACAGATGTATATTTAGTGTTTCGTACTGGAATTCCTTCGAGAGTAATATATGTTACTTCTGGATATAAATCATAAATTTCTGTTGCTAGATCTTCACTTATAAAACTTGTACAAGATCATGTGTCTATTAATGCAACAACTAATTTTTTGTTTATACTTGTTAGTATATGATATTGATTATAATTATTATGATCTAACTTAACTTCTATATTCTTCATATCATTTATTACTCTGTCGGGCCTGCTATATGCTGTCACAGCGATATAGGTTGCCACTTTGACATTTCATGCTTGATATGTTGAACTTTGTAAAAGAGTTGTGTGATTCCATACCTGAAATGTTTCTTCTTCAAGATCTCAAGATCAATTCGGCCAAATAGCTTCCTTGCTGTAGCCGTTTTCAGATCCTCCAGAGATAGAAAAAACCTTTCATATATGAGAAATATATTACATGAGATAGAGAGAGAAATATGTTACAATAAGAAGTGTGTTCTCTCCTAATGAGAGAGCCACCTTATTTATAGGCGACGAAAGGTCTGCCTTTTACATAATGGAGGGGTACCAATTCACATGGAGGGGTACCACTATACAGTACAAACTTATAATTTACATAGTAGAAGAAAAATACAAAAATAGTGATGTTTTCTCACATCTTTTTCTCTTCTATTGTCTCAAAGTCTGCATCTCCGTCGGTGCTTGGTGTACATATGCTACATGCATGATCTCCAGGAAATTCTTCTATCAGTCTGATACATATTTCTTGCTTTATTTCTGGAGTGTATTCAAAATCAATTCCTTGTAAATCTCTTAGGAATTTTTCTATATATTTCTGACTTTGAATATCTACTTCTTTCTCCCTTGCTTGCATGCTCCATATAATTACTGATTTTGAAATATAATTTGTTCGTGCTCGAATCTTGATTCCTCGTAGTAGTATCAGGACATAATTATTTAAAAATTGTTGTATGATATCTTCATGTTTTGCATCTCCAATGGTTGGGTAATTTTGATTGCTTACTCCTATCTGGCATAATTGTATGGCGGGTTGTCTAACTTGTCCTTCTTGCTCTCCGTCATTGAAGAATAGTGGGTATGTTGAAAACATCTTTAGAAATCCTTCTCTTTGTTTTATCACTCCTGAATGATATTGTTGAATAGCTTTCTTCATGTAGTTTGGGAAGTATCGAAATATATCCATGCTTCTGAAGTAGATTGTACTTATGAGTCCGCTTTGGAACATCATATATGTCTTAATAGGATCTGCTTCTGGTAAAACAATTGCCTTGGGCCCCTGAAATATTCCTTCAATAGGGTATATGCTTGAGAGTTTGTCTGCTATTGTGTAATTAACCAAGAAATTATATTCTTGATCAAAAATTGCTTTGGTTAGTTTTGTTAGTTCTTCCCGTTCTTGTTCAGTAGGGATATAATTTATTGTTAGTATTTTGTTATTAGGGATTTGTCCTAAACTTGCCATTCTTGTTTGAAGTGGTTGTCCTGGCATTGCTGCTTTTGCTGCATAGGTACTTCGGTACTCTGTTAGTGCATTTTTTGCTTCCTGTAGACTGGGGTACTTCTTGTAGATGATGCCGCTTTGATTGTTGATGAAGATTGCTGCCTTGCTCCAGTCATCATATATTCCTGTGTTTAAGCCATTGAAAATAACATAGTATGCCTTAGCTCTTTCTTCTTCATTAAATTTTTCTTTGGATCGAGATCCACTAGTTGCCTGTTCTTCTGTCTTTGATTTATCCTTAATTGTTGCTGCTGGAAGATCTTCGGTTGATTTGTCACTGGATGAATTAAGCATTAATTCTATTGCCTGTGCTTCTTTATCTGCTTGGCTTGCTTCTTTTTGTAATTGTTGTGCTTGCAGACGAAGTTGTTTTCCCTTTTCTAATAATCTTTCTCTTTCTGCTTTCAGGATGGATCTTACTCCTTCCATTCTCTTGTTAATGTATCTGCTAGATTGTTTTCTTTGCCTGAAATGTGTAAAGATAAGAAATCGTATTGTTGAGCTTCAAGGCTCCATCTAAGCAATCGTCCTTTATTATACGATTCTTTTATCTTGTATTTTGTAAAGTCTTTTGTATAAGAACTGTCCGTTTGATATATAAATTTTTTTGGTTGTAAGTCCAATTTGAATTTTCGTAATGCTTTTATTAAAGCAAGTGTTTCTTTTTCATGGACTGTATAATTCTTCTCAGCTGGTTTAAATGTTCCTGATGCCCATTTCGTTAATAATATATTCTTAAATTGTTTTAAGAATGTTTTTACTTCAGATGATTTATTATTTATGATAAATATTTTGAAATCATTATAAGCATCTGGAATTGCTTGAAGGACTGCTCCCCAAGTATCTTGACTTGCGTCAGTATTCAGAATGAGTAAATCGTTTGGTTTTGGTAGATATAATTTTGGAAGGTTTTTACATAATTCTTTTAAAGCTTTTACAACTTGTGTTGCATTAATTGTCCATTTCCATGGAATCTTTTCTGATATCATTTCTTGTAATAATGCTCGTTCTTTTGAAAGTTGTTTTATAAAACTTTTTTCACCAATGTAATTTAAACATCCAAGAAATCGTTGTATTTGATTTCTATTTTCTAATTTATCTGGAAATTTATTAATTTTTTCTAATAAATGTTTTTGTGGTTCTATATATCCCCCTTTTAAAATTTTCATTCCTAGGAATTCTACTTCTTCTAATGCTATTTTTGCTTTTTCTTTACTTAGAATTACTCCTTTTCTTTGTAGTTGTAGTAGAAGCTTTGCAACTTCGTTTAAATGATGTTTTCTTGTTCCTAAAGTAAAAATTATAATATCGTCTATATATGCTAGACTTATAGATTCAAATCCCTTAAGATTATTATCCATAAATCGTTGATAGATACTAGGTGCTTGTTTTAATCCAAATGGCATAACTGTAAATTGATATTGATTTTGTGGTGGACAGCTAAATGCTGTTAAAGGTTTAGTATCCTTATGTAATCGTAACTGCCAATATCCTGATTTTGCATCAAGGGTTGTGAACCATTCTGCCTTTTTAATTTTATCAAAAATATAATCTTGCCTAGGTAATTTGAATGCATCTCCTCTAGTAGCTTTATTCATTTCTTTATAGTTTATAACCATTCTTCTTTTTCCCCGTTTAATTTCATTATGATTTTCAACATAAAATGCTGGTGCACTATGTGGACTTATGCTTGGTTCTATAATTCATATTTCTAATAATTTTTCTGTTTCTTCTTTAAATTCTGCGACATCTCTTTCTGTATATGGAATTCTATTTGGTACATTTACTTCTTTATTAGGATCTATTAATTCTATCCTAACTTCCATTGTATTTGTATTCTTAATAGGGTCTAAAGGATCTTGACTGCTTATTTCATCAAGGATTCTCAAGACTTTTATTTCAATTTCTTCGTGAATGTACAAAATTAATTGATTTTTAAGTTCATGGATAATTTTTCCTTGTAAAAAGGAAAGTGTAGTATATATCTTTGTTGTAACTAAATGTCTGCGTTGGTTTTCCATTGCTGGACAACGTAATTTTACTCTATCAATTTCTTGAATAAAAGGGTAATATTTTTTAAGAAAATTGTTTCCTAATATTAATGGTACTCCTGTATCTTGTTTATATAAAGTGTCTAGAGGGAATTTTCTCCCTTCAATAAGTATTACAAGATCTTTTGCTCTATCATTTATTTGGATAATTTTATTATTAGCAATTCTTACTTGTATTGGTTTTTCTAGTGTTGACCAATATTTTTCTGGTAACATTCTTTCTTGTGCAAGGCATATAGTTGCCCCAGTATCTATATAAGCAAAAGTATATTTATTAAATAGTTTTACTTTTATAAATGTACTATTCTTGCTCATCACTACTTTCTGTGTAGCTAGAAGTTTCAGATTCAGATTCTATGCTATATGTATCGAAATTTATTTCTTCGCTTTCTTCGTATATGTCTTCTATAGGTTCGAGCCCTAAAGAGTATATTAGTTTTATTTTATTCTCTTTATATAAGTTTTTCTTTGGACATTCATTAGCATAATGACCAAATTCTTGACATTTCCAGCATCTACATGTCTTTTTTTATTTCGAATTTTTCTTATTTCTTGTGTTTTTATCATATTTATCGTATTTTCTATACCTCCTCTGATATTTTTATTTCCATGGTTTTTTAAATGTTCTATATTTTTTATATCGAGGATAATATCGTTTTTTATATCTTTTCTTTCTTTCTGATTTACATCCATATTGATGTGGAATTGTTTCAAGTTGTTTACAACATCGTATATTTATTTTTTCTAAATATTTTTCTTCAGTTTTTCTCATACACAAATCATCTCTATATTCTAATGCATATTTTTCTATTAATCCTAATGTTTCTGTTATTTTAGTTTTTGCTGGGTTTGTTAATTGTATATTTATATATCGTAACATTGCTGGTGGTAATTTACTTTTTACAATATCTAATAGACCACTTCTATCTGATGTTTTATAATAATTTCCTCTTACTTGGCAAAAGAAATTTTCTGTATCACATGGGTCACAGAGAGTCATATTACTTAGTATTTTTATAATATGTGAATTTTCAAATTCTCGTGTCGTTTCTGATTCGTCCCCAAAGAATTCTGCAAATATTTGTTTGGCTAATTGTTTTAGAAGGTCAAATTTAGCTTCCTTTGATGTATCTGTTCTAGCATAGTTGCTATAATTACATGGCGTTGTTGTTTATACTGAATATATGTTAAAAAATCTTCTAGTGGTAAATTGCTAATTGTATCATCATCAGTTTGAACTATCATTTGGAATTGATTTATCCATAACATAATTAAATCTGATGCATTTGATGCACAATCTATGTTTAATACTCCATTACTTATACTTCTTTCTTTTTGAATATATGATGGTGGAATATTCTTTTTGTATTTTTCTTTTGTATATGTATAATCATTTTTATACATATAATCAATAAAGCTTTTTTCATATTTATTTGGTCGTGTATCACGTGAATCATTACTTGTAGAAGCATTTTCTTGTTGCTTAATATAATCTTCTTTTTTACGTTTTTCTTCTTCATCTTCTTCCATATTTAATGTTGGATTTTCATCATCACTATCTATTCCATATATGATACCTTGAGCATCTTCTTCATCTATTCTTGCAACATTCAAATCATGTATTTGTAATTTGTCTATTAATTTTGATAATTTTTCTATTTCGTTTATCTTCGTATTGGTGGTATCCATTTATTTTTTAGATTTGTAGGTTCATTTTTTATTAATTTTCTAGTTGTCCCTTTTGTTACTAATTCTTGTATTAATTCTAATGCCTCTTTACATTCAAGACATTTTTCTTTTCCAGTTAATATTTCTTCATTATCTAATTCTCCTTGTTCTTTTAGGAAATTTATTAAATCTTGGTATTTATATTTTCGTATTTTTGTTTTCGTTTTCTTTATTTGATTTATTGAATCTAATAATTCTTTTTGGTTTTCTTTGATTATTTCTATTAATGTTAATATTAAATTAGATACTTTTGAATTCCCTTCTGTCATGCAGTTATTAGAATTATCAATTGTTTTGTCGTAATAGTCTATTATAGTATTCTTGTGTGAATTCTTCAGCTAATTTTTCTTCTGTTTCTAGAAATTGTATATCTAATCTTATTTTTTGCTTTTCTGCATCATCATATGTAAAATATAGTTCTCTTGTTGCAGATAATATTGTCTTTTTAATTTCTATTTCCATTTTATGATATTCTATTAATTGTTCGTATGATAAAGTTTCTTTAATTATCATTATGAATAGTACTATTTCCAGTTCTGATACCAAAATTGTTTAAGCGAATTTTTGGGAATTTTGATTAATCGTATAGATGGTATTTTATTTTGTGTAAATGGAATTAAATTAAGATAAATATAAAAGAAATTCATAGGAGAGTATAATTGGAATTTCAACTCCATTCAAACCTTGGTCAAAGCACTTTTGCTATATTTTGAATGTTTTTATAAGAGTTGCTATAGGTTGAACTATACTTATAAATTTTGCTAGTTAAAATTATTAAGTAATTTTAGTTTGACTAGTCTATTGGAATGGTTAAAAAAGTAATTCAACCAAGTGGTTTAGAATTCATTTATTACTAGTGTGGTCTCTCGTGAGAGATATGTTTTGTCATTATTGTTGTAAAAATCTTGTAAAAATCTCCGCTATGATTGTCTAGGCGTTAGATGGTCCTAGGGGCGAGCAACGGTTGATTCAGTCTGAAAATCGAATCGAACCCCTCAAACTGCCAAATCGCAAATCCTAAAATACCGCATCGAACTGCACCGTTAGAATTCTATAAACCGCATAGAAATCGAAGCTCACCGAATGGGCGATTTTGGTTCGATTTGGCGGTCTAAACCGAACTGAATTGAACCAACAGTTTTGGTTTAAACTGAATTTTATGCACCTATTTTACAAGCTGGGCGGTGGCGTAATGGAGAGGCCGGCGAGGGAGACGAGTGTGGCGGCCGGTGAGGGAGCGGGAGACGTGCGACGGTGCGAAGACGGACGAACGGAGGGAGAGAGTGTTGCTTGCGGGTCGCGGCGTAGCGGTTGACTGCTGGTGGGAGAGAAAAAAAAATTCAAAACACTTACGTTTAGAAATTATAATAATATTAAGTATTTTAGTATTTAGGTTTATTAGAAATATAAAATAAAATATAAAAAAAATATATAATATATGTTGGCGATTTGGTTCGGTTTTTAAATCGAAACCAAAGTCTAAAAATCGAACTGAACTGAAAATAAAAACTACTCAAAATCCAAACCAAATCCAAACCGTTAGCTCTAAGAAACCGAACCGTCAGTTCGGTTCAATTTGATGGTTTTGGTTTGATTTTGTTCACACCTAATGATCCCAATCTAATCGATTATTCTCAAATCCTTGTGTTTAATCGATTTGAAGAGTAATCAGCATCTAGGCATCACCTAGACCACCTAATCCGTCTAGACGTCGATCTAGGTGGCTGGTTAAGCTTGCTATGTGCCGCTTAGGTGGCCGACTAAGAGGGCTATGTGTTATCTAATCAGTTTTAGCGGCTTAGTTTGTATATTTTTAAAACAAAATATTTTTAAAATTTATATAATTTTAATTTTTATTTATTGATAAATATATATTATAAATATTAAATATAAAATTTAGCTTATCGATTAATTATAAAATACCTAGGTCCCGCCTAAACTGTCCGGGCACTAGACCCTATCCGAGCGTCTAACAATTTTTTATAACCATGTTTGTGATACATATAAATGTACATTTGGTTCGGAACGAGTGCACAAGATATATGTTTTGTCAGACATTCCAAATGAGATGTGTTTCACAGTGAACACAACATGAATAAAATCAAATTTCATTTGGAATGAGTTTTTTTTTTTTTTTTGAAGGAACATTTGGAATGAGTTTTACTAGAGTTTATTTAGACCAAAATGCTCGATCCAATCAAAATAAAGTAATAAAATGACATCGAGATTTTAATTACAAAAAATTAAACTATAAATAAAAAGTAAAAAGTATAAAAATAATAAAATTGAGTTAATAATAAAATGACTTGAATGATTAAAATGGAGTAATTATTTTATTTAACTATTAAGTATTTTTATATTTTAAAAAATAATATTAAAATTAAATAGTAACTGAAATATAAAAAATAAAAATTATGAGAAATTACAGGGAAATATTATAAGAACCTTAAAATAAGAAAATTATAAATAACCCAAAATAATGTAAAAATGATTTGATAACCTAATAATAAAATTTTTAAAAATTACAAAATAATTATTAATGACATGAAATAAGAAATAAAAATGAAATTAGGAAATGAGAATGAGAAACTCTTCATGATTTAGAGACGAGTTTAAAAAATTCCAATCTATTTAATTTTACAATTCCATTCCAATTCCTATATCCTTTAATTTCTCACCTAATGAATTTACTTTGTTGAATTCAAAAGTGGGAAAAGACTTGGAGAATGGAGATGGAGTCAACTAGAGTGTCTCCCACTGCATTCATTTAAATTAACAACTTTGGTTTGGGTTTTGAATTCTACTATCTTTGCTTTCTTTCAAACTTCTTTTAAAAAAATTCTTTTTGATTTGATGGTTAGCTGGTGAAAATACCCACATAGGACCGTCTAGGTGCTTGGCGGTTCACAGCCGAAAATACCTTCAAATTTCCGTGTCTAATCAGCTTGACGAGTAATCAGCGCATAAGCATAACCTAGGCCGTTTGATCCGCCTGGGCGCTGATTTAGGTGACCAACTAAGTTCGCTACGTGCCGCCTAGGTAGCCGAATAAGAGTGCTACGTGCTGTTAAACAGTTCAGGCAGTCTATTGTTTATATTTTTTAAAAAATAATTAAAATTTATAAAATTTTAATTTTTATTTATTAATATACATTTAATATAAATATTAAATATTAGCAAACCCCTCTAAACCACCTAAGCGCTAAGTCCCGCCAGACTAGCGCGTAGCGATTTTTACAAGCATGCTTTTGAATGAATAGAATCTATGAAGTTGTCCAAGTTATTGAGATGGAATTGTTTGGCAAGAAAAGCCAAGTAAAAAGAAACCAAATATACAATACTAAACATTGCAATGAAGCAGAATGATTGTGAATCAATTCCCCAGTGCACCTTGAAGCAAGGCCTGGCCTAGTTGATTAGCCGCTCCCTCAATCACTCCTTCAATCACACTGTTCACAACTTGTTGCACGGCGTCGTTTCTTCTCGGCTGCTGCAGCTGCACAAAGCTTGGGGCTGCATACACTGGTGCAGTATTGTAACCTTGCCTATATACAGGTGTTG
>JAPKLW010001437.1:0-44708 GCA_026898455.1 Plectranthus barbatus
TATATATATATATATATATATATAACAGGAGCAAGCTATAAGGGAATTGTCCAAAACCAGACACCTCCTCAACTTCAGCATGTTGATCCGTACCTGCTTGCATGCCTACTACAATTGTTTGATTTTTAACATGTTTGAATAGGACAAAACTAGAATATTGAAATGATAAAGAAATGAAGACGTGTCACATGCAAAAGGCCAGGGCACTTCAAAAGAGATTGTTTCTCTTTGAAAAGAAAACAAATGCAGGGTTCGAACTTGGTTGAAGGATCGCAGAAAATTGAGCCTGCAGAAATGTTAAATGAAAACATGCTGATTTTAGATTCTTGGTTGCACTTTTCATACGTGTCCAAATAATTCTTGGTTTATTAATTTGAAGAGGGGAAATTATGGTGCTGTCTATGTGGAAAGAGTGGGATCAGTTAAGGGTACATGATGGATGAGTTGCACTTACAAAAGGATGGAAAAAAATGTGATGTTATTATGGGAGAATCTGAAAGTAATTTTACACTTGAGTTGAGGCTGTGGCATATGATGAGACTTTCTCACATAGGTGAGGGGGGACTTAAGAAACAACCATATGGTGAGGAAAAACATTCATCAACATCAGTTCTGGAGTATATACATTGTGTATTCGGGGTCTAGCTAGAACAGAAACTATTGGACGGGGAAGATATTATATATCTCTGATAGATGATTGCACGAGGAAAGTATGCTTATATGTGTTGAAAAGCAAGGATGAGGCATTTTTTAAATTCAAGCATCGATGTTCACAAGTTGAAACCGAGAAAGAATGTAGAGTCAAATGCTTGAAGCTAATAATGGAATTCACTCAATTTTGCAAGGAAAGGGAATCAAGAGGCATCTGAGTGCTCCATACAACCCACAGCAAAATGGAGTTGACCTTACTAGAAAGGTAAGGTGCATCCTATTTTCTTCTGGCTTGCCTAGAAAATTCTGAGGGAGGCAATAACTACTGCCAGCTATTTGGTAAATAGATGGCCATCATCTGGAAAAGAAAAATGGAAAGGAAAACAGATCAATTATTCATACCTGAAAGTATGTGGTTGTCAAGCTTTTGTTCATGTGAGACAAGACAAGCTTCTACCTTGAGCTCTAATGATACACACTAGACTAGTGTGAAAGGATGAAAGTGCCTTGAGCTCACGTAGTAGGAAGTGTGATGTATCTAATAATATGCACCCGACCATATCTTGCATGCTTTATTAGTGTATTAAGCAGATTCATGGCCAACCTGGGTAAACCTCATCAGGAAGCTCTTAAATATGTGTTAAGATACCCGAAGAACCACTGGTAGTCATGGTTTGATTTTCAGCAAAAGAGAAAAGTCTGAAATGATCCTCTAATAGGCTATGTTGACAGTAGATTGTAGATAGTCTCCAAAAGACTATGTTTTTACTCTGTGACTCAGTATGTCGTAGCTCTCTCCACCACTGAAACTGAATATATGACAGTAACCAAGGCTGTGAAAAAAGCTATTTGGTTAAGAGGCTTATATAAATCAAGGATATCAGCTTCGTAGTTGTGTGCCCGCCCCCCCCCTACTAGCTGATTATTCACCATTTGAATGCTCAATCCTTCACTTCTTATTTATCTTCTTCTTCAATGTCAAGTATTACACTCAACGTCGTGGAAACATATCCACTCTCCCTCATCTTCCTCTCCATCTCATAAACCCTGGAGTGTTCAGGGGGAGATTTGTATTCTGCAACAAACTCCATCACCCAGCTCAATCATTCTTGGGGCTTTTGTTATCCCCTTCTTCCTCATTGCTTCTCTCACTCACCTTTTCTTTTCCCAATCCATCATCTTGGCATAAATGGTGGAGAGCATCACATAGTTTGCTAGTTGCATTGACTGGATTTGGTGCCACCGGCCGGCAATGTGTTGATGAAGTGGACAGAGCCTCCTCTACTAGCAGATCACCCATACAATTGTAATGCTCTATCTTATTCTAAATATGTCTTCCCCTCCTCGATTAAACCAGAATGGCTGCACCTCCCTGTTTCGACTTGGCTTCCTCTCCGCCCATCATTTTCCCGGTATTCCTTCATATCTTTCTCATATTGAAAAGCAACCTTTTCCTGATAAGACTCCCTTCATTAACAACACTCTTATACTAAGCAAGCGGTCCCAGATTCAAAATCCCTTTTTCATCTAAGAACATTCCCATTTCACCAAAAAAAAATAAATAATTTGGCAATTAGACTCACAGAAACTAAGGGTAAACCACAAGCTATTGAATTTGAACCAACCAAAAACTTGAGATTGATGCTCGTGATATACAGAAGCATTATTGAGATTCCGAAAGTAAACCAGTTATTGAGGAATCTATATTCAGTAAAAGGAATCACAAAAAATTGAGAATTAGCAAAATAAGTAAAACAACTCCAAAGAAAAGCAAACCGAGGTTTGACGAATGAAACACTAACCAGGGTGGTGGGAGAGAGAAGAAGTGCACGATCACAGTAAAACGTCAAATGGAAAACGTCGAATTTCTCAGAAAACCTAGATCAAACCAACAAGAGATTTTTCATTTTTTTCTCGCTCCCAAAACTTGTGGGCAATTAATTATTAGGAGAAGGAATGGCAGTGTGGAGATGTTTGGATGATGACAGAGGTTAGTTTTTTTGAGCAAATGACAGAGGTTAGTTAATAAAGGATAGTTGTGTATGCTGACTAGTAGTGGAAGCATTTGATTGGACATGTTGATTTTATATGTATTGATTTTAAATAACTCGTAATTATAAAAATATAAATTTTTTATTAAAATTTGTATTTCTTTTTCTCTATAGATAGAGTCTTATATTAATATGTTTTCAAATCAAAATTAGAATTCACTTTTCTTCTCAGATGAGAAGAATTCACAAGCTCGTTATTAAATATGCAATTTGCACTTCTTTTTGTAATATTATTTTCGTTTTTATTAGTAACTCAGTTTCTTTATATTTATTTTACATTCCAACTATTGTAATTTTTATTATTTTATTAAGTTAAATATTAGTGTTTTAAAATAAATGTAATAATTTTATTATAATTATAAATTGAAAATTATATATTTATATATGAATATATATTTAGGAATTTAAATAAAATTATTATAAATAATATATATTGAAAGATTAATACAGAATTAAAATATAACTTTGTTGAGTGGATATGAATAAAAATTAAGTTGGGTTCTGAATTGTATTAGTTGAAGATAGATAATTAATATTTTTATTATGTTGAGTTTGATTGAGTTGCTGGTAAAGATAATGTTACACATATTTGGGATACAATTCCTTAATGGAGAAGAATGAAAAAGGTATAAAAAGTTGATTTTCATATATTGGTCAAGCTATTTTGGATTAAATGTGTGATCATGGATTTTGAGATTCGATGTGTCACAATGTGGAATTTTGGATTTGGAGTTCCTTTTTGTCAAATCACAATGGTGAGGGAGCAATTCAATTATTGAATTGAGTGATAAATTCTTATCTTGCTTTTTCAAAGCACAAGCATGTGAAGTTTCTAAGAATAAGTTGAAAGTGGGAAACCAAATTGGAAATTAATGCTTTCCGTATTCAGTTGATGAAAGGGTTTATAGGGTGGATGTTTGCATGCTTGTGTTAATTATGATAGTGGCCTAATTTATAAAATTGGTGTTATTGTGTGAGACCATACAAGTAAATTGATTGCAGCAATGACAAGATTTATTGCACAAACCTAAAATGCCCTTATAAAAGCTAAAATTATGGTAGTATTTAATGTGATTGGGTTGAGTACTTTACAAGAGGATATTGGATCTATTAAACTTTTCTCAAATTCGCATCATCATGCAGTTTGTAAGCTAGAGATAGACAGATGACTGTTCTCCCTTTCTACCTTTGTTTATGAAGGAGCATTAATTAAACGAGGTAAGAACTTTTTTAATTACTAAAACCAACCACATGTAATACTAATGTGGTAGTTCATTCTTTAGCATGATTTGATGCAAGTTATATTGGATAACGAATTTTCCAAACTGGTTGAAGAGGAGATTATTGCTGAAGATCGATCATTAAGTTAATATTTTATTTTTTATTCAATTAATAATAATAATAATAATATTTTCACACCATAAAATATATATATCTACAATGAAAATGCAATATACAAGATATGAACCCAAAAGAGAACAAGGTTGTTAATTCCAAAAAAAGGGAAACAACATACAGATAACATGGTTTTTCCAATAAAAGAACCAACATATATAGATATTTCTAAAAATATAATAGTAATCCTTCATCATCACTCAATATGCCCAGCTCTAGCTCCAGCATGGTCAGCAGTGCCCATCTCCAAATCTTCATCATGTGTAGTACTAGTAGTAGTAATAGTAGTTGCGGTAATGTCGTATCCATGGATCCTACGCATAATTGCTTGCAAACACAGAATGAAAGCCTTGATGAGGGCAGAGAATGGGTGATGAGTAGAGAGCCAGAGCAGCAGTAAATACAGCCAAACAAGATGGTGGGGGAGGATGAGCGAGAGGAAGAAAGAGTAGAAGACAATGGGGCAGAAACTGTGGTATCTCACTTGAATGAGAGGTGTGGAGGTTGTGAGCAAGGAGAGTTTGATGGAGAAGAAGGAGAGGAGGAAGAAGATGAGGGAAAGCAGCATGAGATTGCTCCAGCTGCTCATCACACCCAAGGCATCCCAACTCATGTGATCCACCAAGGATTTAAGAATGTTGATAAACACCATCGACGCATACCTCAAATCCAACCAATGCATTTTACACAAAAACCTTATGTTTAATTTGAGATTCATTTCAGCGCTTTTTATAGAAGCATGTGCAAATGTGGCACATGACAAAGGAGTAAATATTGACTAAAATGAACTGGCTCGATGATTTACCAATAAACTTGACAAATATGACACTGATAAATGTAGATAGTGACATAATATCAAAATATATACTTTTATCAACTGCCTTAGCTTGTTTTTATTTACTATTTTAACGTCCGAAAACAGATATAAACCGGGAACGACATTCAAGTCAAATGTTACATATTCTAGAAATCGGTGTATTACTTATGCATGGCATCTAGACTACATATAACTTGAATGGAACGAAAAATCTACAAATCATATTACCATTCCCAGGCACTTTTTAGTTTTTATTAGGCCAAATATTAATCCAACTATACATCTTTTTCAAAATTAATACAAATTATTAATTTTTGCACCCAAACTATGCAACATAAACTATACAAATCCAGGATAAGGATTTTTTTGGCAACGAAAAACTTACTATGCTCTAGGCCAAATATAACTCTTTTGAATTAATATGATAAAATATAGTGCCCGAGTTTAACACAATGATGTCAAAGATAGTAGAAATAAAATGTTTAACACACCAACGTCAAAGTTTTAAACACGAAAGTTAATGAAAGAGTTTGACACAGCGGAAATAATTTTCCGAGGGTTTATAAAGTACAAACCCCCGAGAGCCACACGGCAAAACAATTTTCACTATTCAAAACCAAGTTTCTACAAGTGAAGAACAAAATACTAAACAAGATAGAAATTCTTCTAAGTTCACTCCTTAGAATAATTTCTACGAAAGCAATCACACAAACAAAAATACACAATACAACCTAACTGCTCCTCCACCGTAGGATTCACTCTCCGGAGATGGATTCCACAACTCGATTGTAGACTTCGTGCACTTGATGTATGAATGAAGATCAACTCAGCCTAGAGAACTCTCGTGTGTATAATCGTCTAACCTCACGTCTCTAGTCTTCTTCGTCTTCTATTTATTGATGTTGGAGCACACGTACACGCCTTCCACCACTTTGCAGTAGAACGTGTCTTCTTTCACTTCTTTTACCTGTTCATGCTACAAAACCGAACATCCACTAACTCACGTGGAGGTAAATAAAAATGTGAAGGTGCTCCCTATTATTTAGGAACAAGAATAAATAATAAAATATAATTAAATATAGATAGTAACAATAATATATTCGTTCCCTTGTATTTAGGAACTGTAAAAACGTAACAAAACAGATATATACATGATTCCTATAAAATAGGAATTAGTTGTAACAAACAAAAACGAAAGTTTAACAGAGTAGTGTCAAAGTTAAACAGATTCTGTCAAAGTTTAAACCGATTCGGATAAGATTAACACTAAAGTGTCAAAGAGAGGTAAGTTTGACAATGTTGTGTCAAACTTACTTATTCGACACTTCACAATCTCCCCCTTAAGCTTATCCGACCTGTTACCATTTCATATGGATCATCCATAACCAAAACAGCATTCATTGCCACACAAGATTTATATGGTGCAACCATAATAAAAGATATGGATCATCCATAAACAAAACGAAATATTGCATTAAGGAACCAAATCATAAAGATTACTGGGTTTGTGATAAACTCCCCCTGAATCTCAAATATCCAGCAGAAATAAACAAAAATAAACATCAAACAAGAAATTGTTTTAAATTGTTTCAAAGCAAAGAGGGGTCCAAACAGCCAAACTCAGCCAAACTCCATCCTCCTTTATCTCCATCCCAAATCCAACGTCTCCCCCTGAATGGTAGCAGGTAGGGAAGCTTACTCCAGATCCTGAAGCAGCTTTAGAGCCTGCCTGAGAAGTCTCTTGGCCTGGCGGAGCTTGGAAGTCTGATCATGAGAGGAGGTACCAGCATCCACTTCTTCATCCTCAGATGTGTCACTCGGAACATAGGGCAAGTCTTTGACCCTGGTATCACATTTTCTAGTCAGAGATTGCTCAAAGACCAGAGGGATGGGATCAGACTGCAACTCTTCTTCCAACGGAGTGACTCCTTGAGATATTATGAGCGCATGGAGAAGGCAAGGATGCGGTAGATAAGTGGAGTCAGACTTTGACACTGCACGAAAGATGTTAGTAAAAGCTTGACCAAAGTTGAAAGGAAGACCAGTTCCAACCCTGTAGAGAAGTTCAGATTGTTCCCTGGAGACCACTGACAAGTTCTTGTTTGGCAACCAATTATGCACGCAGATCTTGAACAATGCCACATACTTCCAGGTCAGAGTGGACACTGGCATTTTGGTCACCCAAGTCTTAGCCTTTCCGCCAGTCAGTTCCACAGCCAAATCCTTCTCGGCAGACTTTGACAAAGCTTCAACATTCTCAGACTTTAACCCAAGGAATGCATTTATAGTATTTGGATCAAACTTGATCACCTTTCCTCTAACAAAGGACTTCCCAAACTTGGGTTTATAAGACTGGAACACCTCATCTTTCAACATATTGGCAAAAAATTCAAGAACCAAAGTAGCACTAAAAGAAGTAATCCCAGTCACAGTTTTCAGAAGGCCCCTTTTCTTAAGCAACAAATCCAACCCAAACTTAGTAAACATAGAGTTATCCATCATCTTCTCAATCTTAAACTCCCTCTTAGAATAAAGCACCTTAAGAGACTTGGCTAAGCAATGATAGTACTTCACAGTATATGACCGATTGACATCATAATCAGAGTCCTCATCAGAGGTGGAAGTAGTACCTTTGCCCTTCTGTGATGAAGGCTCCATGGATTCAGATTTTTCCAGCTTGGGTTTCTTTGACCTCTGGGCTTCAGACCGTTCAGGAGATTCGAATTTCGAACGTCTCTTGGCAGGCTTTGACACTGCCTTCTTTGGCTTTGACTGGCTTTTCTTTGATGAGGGTCCACCTTCAGGCTTCTTTTTCCGTTTTTTCTGGTTGTTCTTCACTGGAATCAGCATTCTCTTCCTTTTGATCAGCTTCTTTTGTCTCCATTTTGAAATCTTCATCAGAGCTGTTAAAATCACCGGACTCATAGTCTGACACAATGTTGTCAGACTTCAAAGATGGTTCCGACAAATCATCTTCTTTTGTAAACACATGAGGGGTATCTGTAAAGCTCTTCTGAAATTTCCTTGGCTTCACCTTATTTCTTCGACTTGCTGAGTGTTTCTTGTATTCCTTTTTCAGATTCTCTTCAAAAATCCTTTCTGACCTTCGTTCAGACATCTTTCCTTCAATTTGTTGAACGACATCGGAGATCAACTTTAGATTCCCTGGATGTTCAGCATCTATAGGGAATCCTTCCTGTCCGGGTAGAGCAAAACGGAGTGGGGGCTCTTGGATAACTTTAGATGGGTTCATGATGAACTGTTTTTAGCAGCAAGTAAATAAATTTTTACACCCTAAGGTGGTCGATCCCACAGGGACTGTGCAACGAACTATCCAAAATACTAGCCACAATTTCTAGAACATAGAAGTTTGAGGAAATAGAAAAGGGGTTTTGTTTTATAAATTAAAGATGACAATGCGAAAAATAAAGGGTTTTGAAAACAATTAAAGAAAACACAGATCCTAGGGCAGATAATCTAATCATCAACATGCAATTTCAATCAACTCAGCAATGGGGAAACAACAGATTTTAATGGGTTAAATTCCTTGGTCTGGCAATTTAAATCCTAGATTACTAAACAGTGACTTTATCCTCTCGGTCTCAAGAACACCAATTCAGTTAATCTCAATAATTATCTAATTAATTCCTATGCAAGTTTCTTCTTTTTGAGACAGAAAACAATATAATTAATTCTCTCTTCCTGTTAATAATTTTCATCTCTCGATCCATCAATTATTAACTGTAAACCTAGATCTCAATTAACCTCTCGGTCCTTCTTTTAATCTAGATTATAAAATTAAATCAGAGAATTAATCCATGCTTAGAGAGTTGATATCAATTAACATGCATCAGAAAAGAAATCATAGCCCTAGAACCTGTTTAGGGTTCTAGCCACAAAACATGACTAGAATAAAAGAAAACATTAAATTAATTACCTTGCAATTGAAAACTCCAATGTATTCAGCAAAACAGAGAAAAGAAGACAAAAACCAAGACAATTTCATGTGTCTTTTGAGTCCTATTTATAGAGGAGAGAAAAAGACCTAACTAGGTATTGGGCTAAAATAATAAAAATTGCCAAAACAGGTTGAAATTTCCATATCGAGCATCTGTGTCGATTGACAGAGAGCCTGTCGATCGACACAGCCTTCAAATCGAAATCCGGGCTGCGCCTTGTGTCGATCTTCTGATTTTTCCTCCTGTCGATAGACAGGGAGCATTTTGATTGACAGGGATGCTTTGTGTCGAGCTCCTTGCTTCGTTCGTGCCTCCGATCGATATCCGACCTCTGTGTCGATCGACAGAATGAATTTCGATCGACACAGAGGTCCTGCTTCAGGATTTTGGCTTCGTCTTCCATCTCTGGTCGACTACCCATGCGTCAATTGAAGCGGCACTCCATGCAACTCGGCTCTTCCACCATTTCACCTCTTTTCTGCCCTAAATACATGTAAAACCGACCATGAACGGCATAACATCCTCTAAAGTAGTCTCATGCACAGAAATAATTAAAAACATAATAAAAAACACTTGAAACAATGGAGAAAAATATAGATAAGTGAGTAATAATATGAGCTTATCAAACCCCCCAAACTTGAATATTAGATTGTCCCCAATCGAAGAAAAGAAGAAAAGAAATCTCAAGCAGTTGAAAGTAAAATGCCTCACAAGATTCATCACAATCAAGGTTCATCAATCCACATCACACAAGCAATTGAAAGAGATAAGATATTCATCAACTTCGGAAGACTCACAGGAAAGTGTATCGCTCAACACTCAAGTGTTTGGGTTCCAAATGAAAGCACTCACAACATGTATGAAGAAATTTCTACCATAAGCTTTCAAAAGTTCTAAAATCTTCACTTCTTATTTGTGCACACAAATCAAGAATCAAAAAGGACTTTGATAAGATTGTAATGAAGACTTTTTGTGAAAGGTAGGGAAATATGGCCAAGTGACTCAAAATCAACTAAGTGCATCTACCTCATCAATCTTAATTCACCATCTATGACATCTACCCTTCTCCTTTTATTTTGCAATACAACTCAAGACTCCCTTTTTTTTTTCAAGCTCTTTTTTCGAATTCCTTATACCCAATCAAAAGTTAACACATGATTTTATTCATAGGGCTTATGAGAATTCTAATTTAGTTTGAGCTATACAACCTTCCATCTTTTATTCACCACTATACTACAAATTTCTTTTCCACAACACATACTGAACTACTCTTTCTTCCATAAATCTTATAGACAAGACGAAAAACCATTATAACTCCATGTAAATCTCATAGACAAGACAAAAAATGGAGTTAGGCACAATGGGGCTTACTAGGGATAATTTCATCATATGAAGGGATAGTGTTTAGGATTGGGCTAACAAAGATGGCCTAAGATCATTTTCTATCCTTGTGCACACTATGCAGTCTCAAAAGAGAACAAAAGCAAGTTATAGAGAAACGAAAACATACATGTGAATCTCTTATGAACAAATAAAGGCTCAAATCTCACTTGGGTTCAAAATTTTCTTCCTTAGTCAATTGCAATCCACTCAAACATATGCAAGTGTAAGTTTCAATTAGACCCTATCATGCGGTATTCTACATTCATAGGCAAATCAACCACAATTGAAGTCAATTCAAACTCATCAAAGATCGATTCCAAACAGACATATATTGTAAGAGGGTTCAATTACTCAAAAGTTTTCCTCAACATAATATCTATATTCTCTTTGTAGGCAAAAATTAAAACAAACTCAAACAAAGCAAATAAAACAAATAAAAGCAATAAAAGATAAAGGGATAAATAGTTCAACTTCTTGTCCACATCCCCCAAACTTATTTCGAACTCGGAGAGTAAGAAAAAGTTTGAAAATCAGACAAGAAGAAGAACAGGTACCTGAATGTCGATCTTAGACATCGACGTTTTTATCCAACCGGGGAATTTCAGCGCAGCGCGACGAAGATGATTGCTGCTGGTACGCTGTATCGATCGACAGGGGGCCTGTCAATCGACACCAAGCCTTCTGTCGACTTTTGCTTTTATCGAACGAAGAGTTCTCCGTGCGCCATGCCTTTGTGTCGATCGACAGGCTGCCTGTAGATCGAAACAGAGGCAATTCCTCCAAAATTTTCTCTCTTTTTTTTCCGAAAGTCAACAAATTAATGTAAAGTAAAGGCAGATATGAATAAAATAAAAACTGAGCACGCAAATTAAAAATGAAAATTGAAGAAATTGGAATAAGACAAAGTAAACGGTTGGGTTACCTCCCAACAAGTGCTTTAGTTAACGTCGTAGCTCGACGATATCTCTTTTCAGAACCAGGGCGGGCAAGATCGCACTCGCCTTCCTTTGGAATCCACCATATAGACCCACCGGTGTTGGATGACAGCAGTGAGCTCGGGTTGAGACGGTGTAATTGACAATTTTGCCGCCTCGTTCCCTCGCTCCCATCTTTGAGCGGCTTGGTCTTCTTTGAATTCCTCACTTGCTTCTTCATCTTCCTCTTCATCTGCTTCCTCTCGGGATGTGATCCTATAGCACTCGGATTGCTGCCGGCTTCTGTCGAGCTTGAAAGTGATCCTTTCCTCATTAGCTCGCAAAGTGATCTCTCCTCCGCGGCAGTCAATCAAAGCAGCGCTTGTGTCAAGAAACTCTCTTCCCAGGATCAGTGGTGTGCTTCCATCCTCTTTCATGTCCAAAACTACAAAGTCTGTAGGAAAGATTAGATGACCCACACGAATGAGAACATCCTCGATAATACATTTTTGGCGAGACACAGATCGGTCCGCCATCTGCATCGTAATTGTAGTCGGCCTCAGTTCTCCAATCTTGAGGTATTGGAAAATAGAGTAGGGCATAAGATTGATACTGGCTCCAGTGTCGCACAGCACCTTCTCGAAGGAAATCCCCCCGATCTCCACTAGAATGGTGAAGCATCCTAGATCACTCCGTTTGATGGGCATCTTCTTCTGGAGGAGTAAGCTGCACTGCTCATGAAGCTTCACAGTCGCGTTCTCCGCGAAGTGTTTCTTTTCAATCATCAGCTTCCGGAGATAGCGCATGTAACCTGGAATTTTTGAGAGAGCTTCAATTAGTGGCAAATTTATGCTTACCTTCTTCAAGTTCTCGACAAAGCGCGAGAACTTGGAATCCTCCTTTTGCTTGGCAAATCTCTGAGGAAAAGGCATCGGAGGTGCCTTGGCAGTGGAGGAGTGGTGCTGGAACTACTGCTGTGTCGACTGGCCTGTTCTCTGTCCTGCCTGTCGATCGACAGGGGGTGTGTCTATCGACACACCCGTTGCAGTCCTGTCGATCAACTCTTCTACATCTGAGTCACCTTCCTCTTCATGGCCTCTGTGCCGATCGATAGGCTGTCTGTCAATCGAAACAGTGGCCGGTTCTGTGGGAATTCTCTCCTTCTCCCCCCAAACTTGCTTTGGGGCATGCTCTGGCCTGAATAGCTTGTTTCAGATCGGAGTTTCACAGCTTTACAATCTTTTTGGTTCTTTGGATTTGCCTCGGTAGTGCTTGGCAGCTTCCCAGGAGTGTGTTGCGTCTCGAGAGTGGTAGCAATTTGACTCACTTGAGTCTCTATGATCTGAACGTGCTTACCGAGACGATCCACCTTGGTGTTCAATCCTGCCACTTCTTTTTCGACCTTTCCAACCCTGAAGTCTGAGGCTTTGATGAAGTTCTTGAGTAACTCGTCCAGACTCTCCTTTTTCTTCTCCACAACTTCACCATCTTGCACATCAAAATCAGGAGGCGGCTGCTCGGCAGCTTCGGGCTGAGAGTAAGAGAAGCCTGGATGAGGTCTAGGATGGTAGTGCTGGTATTCCCCTTACCGGTATTGATTCTGGTAACCACCACGATGCAAGTAGTTCACATCGGCGATAGGGTCAACCTGTGCAACAGAAACAGAAACAGTGGAAGTTAACTTTTCGACCTCCCCCTTGAGCTTTTCAATCTCCTTCTTCAAGGTATCATCTTCCTTCTTCTCCACAGCTCGAACTTGTGGTCTCCTCGGATTGGACCATTGCTGAGTGTGCACAACCATCTTCTTGAACAGCTTGAGGGCCTTTTCTGGTGATAAGCTCATCAGAGAACCTCCGGCTGCATTATCAACGGACTCTTGGGTTCTCTCGGTCATCCCTCTATAGAAGATGTGGGCCTGCTCCTCGGTGTCCACTTCATGTCCCGGGTAGCTCCGCAAAAACTCATTGAACCTGCTCCACGCCTCAAATAGGGACTCGTCTATCTTCTGGTGGAACTGCAGGATCTCCATCTTTTTTTTTATGATGACTGATGTTGGGAAGAAGGCAACAAGGAACTCTGCTCTGAGATCGGCCCATGTACGGATGCTGGTGCAGTCAAGGGCTGTAAACCACGTTCGGGCCTGATCCCTAAGTGAGAAAGGGAACAAGCGCAGGCGGATCACATCCTGGGTCACTCCGTTCTGCTTGATGGTATCACACACCTCCACGAACATCCTGAGGTGGGTGTACGGATCCTCCACTGCTCGGCCTCCAAACTGGTTCTGCTGAACCATTTGAATCAAACCGGTCTTGAGTTCAAAGTTATTGGCGGTGACGCCAATAACAATTCCCTCATTCCTGGGCTGTGGTCCGTACTTCTTGGCCATCGCGTTGGGGTCCTCATCATCGGAGTCCTCCTGTCGGTCCATCAATTATTAACTATAAACCTAGATCTCAATTCACCACTCGGTCCTTCTTTTAATCTAGATTATAAAATTAAATCAGAGAATTAATCCATGCTTAGAGAGTTGATATCAATTAACATGCATCAGAAAAGAAATCATAACCCTAGAACCTGTTTAGGGTTCTAGCCACAAAACATGACTAGAATAAAAGAAAACATTAAATTAATTACCTTGCAATTGAAAACTCCAATGTATTCAGCAAAACAGAGAAAAGAAGACAAAAACCAAGACAACTTCGTGTGTCTTTTGAGTCCTATTTATAGAGGAGAGAAAAAGACCTAACTAAATAATAAAAATTACCAAAGCAGGTTGAAATTTCCATATCGAGCATCTGTGTCGATCGACAGAGAGCCTGTCGATCGACACAGCCTTCAAATTGAAATCCGGGCTGTGCCTTGTGTCGACCATCTGAGTTTTCCTCCCTGTCGATCGACAGGGAGCATTTCGATCGACAGGGATGCTTTGTGTCGAGCTCCTTGCTTTGTTCGTGCCTCCGATCAACATCCGACCTCTGTGTCGATCGATAGAATGAATTTCGATTGACACTGAGGTCCTGCTTCAGGATTTTGGCTTCGTCTTCCATCTCTGGTCGACTACCCGTGCGTCAATCGAAGCGGCACTTCATGCAACTCGGCTCTTCCACCATTTCACATCTTTTCTGCCCTAAATACCTGTAAAACCAACCATGAATGGCATAACATCCTTCAAAGTAGTCTCATGCACAGAAATAATTAAAAACATAATAAAAAAACACTTGAAACAATGGAGAAAAATATAGATGAGTGAGTAATAATATGAGCTTATCAGTTCACTTCCCCAATTGTTAGAGGTAGGGTTTCAAAAGATTTTGGAGGTTGGGAACCTGAATCAGGATTGAGGAAGGGTTCTTTTAGGATTCTCTCAGTTTCTTCGTCAAAGGCTTTGTCTGATTCTTCTCTAGATGGCAAGGAAGGTGAGTTGGGTTTTTGAGAAGCTGTTGGGGAGGTGTGAGTTTTAGAAGTCGGCTCTTTAGATGTGGGTTCAGAGGCGAGAGAGGGAGTAGGTTTTGTGATGACTGGTGGAGTAATTTTGGCGGAGAGTGGTGGAGTAGTTTCAGAGGTGAGTGGAGGAGTAGGTAGGGGTTCAGAGGTGGTACCTTCGATGTTGGGTTGAGAGGAAGAGGCTTGGGTAGCTTTCTTCATTTGGCTTTCCAGTAGCCGTTGTAAGATCTTGGCACCGTCCGACGACGTGAGGGTTTTGGCGAGAAGGTTTTGGATATTTTCGTCGGCCATGGGAGTGTTTTAGAGAGAGAGATGAGAGACTTGAGTGAGAGAGAGTGAAGGTGAACGGTTTGAGTGGTGGAGAGAGAGCCTTGAATACCGTGTGACTGATGTGAATAGTGAATCTGCAGGTGTCACTTAAGCAGAGAGTGGGTTAAAACTATAACACCGAAAATTATGGAAAACAAATTAAACGAATTACACATAGATGGGATAAAGTAAATTATCTTGAAACAAATTCCTAAAACCTAGGCTAAAAAAATAAAAACGGACTAGGTTAATTAAAGTTCAAAAACCATAAAATTCGCAAGAACTAAAAATAAATCTGCAGAGAAAAATAAAACTAAAAAAGATTTAAAGTATGATGACTGTTAACTAGTTTGACACTAGAGGGTTAAAGTTACAAAGAGTCGATAAAAACATTCTCATTACTCTTTCCACAGAGATTGTGTGCCTAATCACATCCAATCTTTAGTACTAGATGAGAAACAAAAGAAATCAGTCCATTAATTCTTCAAATAAACTTTATTTCCACATGGTCAGAGTTCTAGTAACATTCTGTCCATAGTACTTTAGTTATTTTGACAAATAGATAGGACACAGTCACCAAGTTTTATAACTTTGAGATCTCACACTTGTATCTCTCGGTTTTATAACTTGGACAAATAATCGACAAAGCAAACTCAAACTTTAACATCCCAGAGTCAAAGATAGACAAGCAGTCACATACTGTCAAACCATTTAGGCAGGGGGGTTACACATGCCTAGAGATCTTCTCAAGTATGAGAATCTATCAAAGTCAAGAGCTTTTGTGAAAATATCTGCAATTTGTTCTTTTGTTGACACAAATTTTAAAGTAATCAAACCTTTCTCAACCATGTCTCGAATAAAGTGGTGTCTTATATCTATGTGCTTAGTGCGTGAGTGTTGAACATGATTTTTTGCAATTTCAATAGCACGAGCATTATCACACAGAAGTGTCAGAGTTTCAGAAGGTAAACCGTAATCCTCTAGCATTTGCCTCATCCACACAAGTTGAGTGCATCCACTAGCTGCTGAGATGTATTCAGCGTCTGCAGTTGAAAGTGATATGCAGTTTTGCTTCTTGCTGATCCATGACACTAGATTTGCACCAACTAGAAATCCACCACCACTTGTGCTTTTTCTGTCATCCACATCACCAGCCCAGTCCGCATCACTATAACCTGTAATGATAGTTCCAGAATTTTTTGTGTACCATAGTTCCATATTGGGAGTGCCAGAGATATACCGGATTATTCTTTTAACAGCCTTGAGATGTGACTTCTTAGGATCAGACTGGTATCTAACACATACACCAACACTAAAAAGAATATCTGGGCGACTAGCAGACAGGTATAGAAGACTTCCTATCATGACTCGGTAAAGAGTAGGTTCAACTTTGACACCAGAACTATCCCTACACAGTTTATCACTACTTCCCATAGGTGTCTTCATGTGTTTAGCCGTATCTAGACCAAATCTCTTAATAATACTTAAAGCATACTTGGACTAAGATATAAAGACTCCATCTTGACGTTGCACAATCTGCAAACCTAAAAAATAGTTCAATTCTCCAACCATGCTCATTTGAAACATGTTTGACATGTTGGTGACAAACTCGTCAACAAGTTTGACATCAGAAGCACCAAACACAATATCATTCACATAAATTTGAGCAATAATAAAACTATTTCCTATATGTTTAACAAAAAGTGTTTTATAAGCATTACCTCTAACAAACCTCAGATCCAGTAGGAATTCTGTGAGTCTAGCATACCAAGCACGAGGGGCTTGTTTTAAGCCGTAGAGAGCCTTTTTGAGCTTGTAGACATAATCAGGCTTTGACAGATCTTCAAATCCTTTGGGTTGCTCGACATAGGCTTTCTCTTCCAAAATTCCATTCAAAAAGGCGTTTTTGATGTCCATTTGATATAGGGAGAAATCAGCAGCACAAGCAATGACAATAAGAAGACGTATTGATTCTAACCGTGCCATAGGCGCAAATGTCTCGTCAAAGTCAATGCCTTCAACCTGCGTATAGCCCTGAGCAACCAATCTTGACTTATTTCTCACAACATTAACCTTTTCATCGGTCTTGTTTTTTAAGATCCACTTAGTTCCAATCACATTTTTATCATTTGGCCTTGGAACCAGCTCCCAAACGTCATTGTATTCAAATTGACTCAGTTCTTCTTGGATGGATTTAATCCAAAATTCATATGCAAGAGCTTCTTTGACATTTTTTGGTTCAGTTAGAGACAAATAACATACAAAGTGTAAGAGATTAAACCTTGTAGACAAACACACGGATCTGACAATCTCTCAATAATTGACAGGATCCTTCTTCTTAGTTTGGATTCCTTCTGTTAAACTCCCAATTACCTGAGATGTGGGATGATCTTTCCTTATCCTCAGAGGAGGATCCCTTCTGTCATTGTTTGACACAGGTGTGTCAGAGTGGTCATCCGTGTCAAAGTCAGGACCAGTTTGATCAGTGGGTGACTGATCATTGTTTGAGGCTTCTCCAGTACTTTCAATGAGATGAGACGCATCCAATTCATCAACCTTCTCAAGAAGAGATCCAGCTTCGTCAAATACAACATTAACTGACTCCTGAATTGTTTGAGTGTCAAGGTTGTACACTCGGTAAGCTCGACTGTTGCTTGCATACCCAAGAAATAGGGCTTTACTGCTTCTTGTGTCCAGTTTGGTAAGATATTCCCTGTCATTCAACATATAGCAAAGACAACCAAAGACATGTAAGTACTTCAGGTTAAGTTTCTTACCATTCAGGATTTCATATGGAGTAGTCTTTGTTCCAGGGCGAAGATAGACTCTATTGATCAAATGACATGTAGTGTTGACAGCTTCAGCCTATAACCGTTTAGATAGGTTCTTTGAGTTTAACATCACCCGCACCATTTCTTGAAGCGTTCGATTCTTTCTTTCCACAACACCATTCTGTTGTGGTGTCTTGGGTGCTGAGAACTCATGAGAAATACCTTTTCTTTCACAAAATTGGCTGAAACTTTCATTCTCAAACTCTCTACCATGATCTGTTCGAATCCGTATGACACTGGAGTGATAGATTTTCTTGAACTTTCTGTACAGCTTCTTGAAGTGATCAAAGGCTTCAGACTTTTCTCTTAAGAATTCAACCCATGTGAATCTCGAAAAATCATCAATGCACACTAACACATATTTCTTTCGACCTATACTTTCAACTTCAATAGGTCTCATCAAATCCAAGTGAAGTAATTCAAAGCATGTGCTAGTGTTAACAGAATCAGTGACAGGATGAGATGCACGAATTTGTTTACCTTTTGTGCATGGATCACAAACTTTGTCAGGATTGAACTTCAAGTTTGGAACACCTTTGACTGCATCAGCTTTAAGGAGTTTTTGAATGCAATGAGTACTTGCATGTCCCATTTTCTGGTGCCACAGTTCAGCTTCGTCAGGCTTTGACACCAGGCATCTTCCTTCTTGTTCAGCTTGATAGCAGTTATCTGAGGATCGACTACCAAACATAACACATTTGTTAGCTTTATCATATACCTCACAAACATCATTGTCAAACTTGACAACCATCCCATCGTCGCATAGCTAACTTATGCTTATCAAGTTTACTGTGAGTCCTTCCACATACGACACGTGTTGAAGTTTTGGAAAGTCTGGCACATTCAATGTTCCCTTTCCTGAAATTCTTCCTTTAGCTCCTCCTCCATATGTTACTGAGCCGCCACAGATTTCTGAATAGTTTGACAGACTTGATCGATCGCCTGTCATATTTCTGGAGCAGCCACTGTCAAAGTACCATGTACCTGCAATGTTAGTCTTTAAAGAAGTATAGACAACAAAACAACTTGGACTTGTTTTCTGGTTTTCATCCGCAATTCTTTTCCTACAGAAAGGCTTGATGTGACCTGCCTTATTACAGTAATGACACACATACTTCTTTGACTTTTCCTTTTCGTTTGACACTCTAGTGTCAGACTCCCCTTTTGTGAATTTGATCATATTCTGGGGATCAAAAAGACTAGAACTGTGAGTTGTTTGATCGTCATACCCAAGTCCACTTCCATTTGATGTCTTAGTGGCAAGAATCTCATCAAGAGTGTCACGTCCACGATTGATTTTGTCAAAGACAGAATCAACTTCCTTCAGCTTTTCCTTGAGATGGCTGACATCTTTGTCCCTTCGAGTGAGTAGTTCTCGTAAGCTGTCTTCTCAAGGACTGATTCTCCTCTTTAAGCCTTTCAATCTCCCGAGTTTGTTCCTCACATCTTTTTTCAATGATGTTAAACATCTCACTGATTTTATCCATCTCTTTGGGAGTAGTGACATAGTTTATTTCTTCCTCATTGACTTGACCTGAAACACACTCAGACATTGACACGTCAGAGTTAGATAAATAATACCAATTGTTTGTATCACCACATGGCACGATAGCAGAATCATTTGCATTTTCATTCGTCTCAGACTCCTCTGTGCTGTCCACCTCCATCAGATCATCTTCATTAAGTTCCTCAATCCTCACATATAACACCACTTTCTCATCCTCATCCTCATCAGTGTCAGAGTCGTCACTGAGAGTGGTACTACAGTTTAGCTTCCTTCTTCTTAGAACAGTTGGACATTCGTTAGCAAAATGATCCATTCCAGAACACCCATGATACTTGACATTATCGTAAGTAGAGGTCTCTAAAAAGAGATTAATACCATTTTTGGAGTACTTATCACTTTTGCGAGAAGATGTGGCGGAGTTACTTGAGGCACTAGACGGAATTGAAGTTGAAGTCTTGAATTTTCTTGAGCTGGAGTCGTTCTTTCCTTTCTTCATGGATCTCATGAACTTGTTGAACTTTTTCGTCAGGAGCACCAGATTGGGATGTTCTTCATTTAGCAATTCATCATCTGACACCTCAGGATCAAACTTTGGTGTATTTGACACACTTTCGACAGCTTCTTTTCCAGCATGAAGTGCAATGCTTTTGCCCCTGTAAACTTGCTTTTGTTCATTCAAATTCATTTCAAATGTGGTAAGTATGCTTACCAGTTCACCAATCTCCAGCTTTTTTCCAAATTTTTGGCTTCTTCAATAGCAGAAATTTTGTAGTTGAATCTTTCAGGTAGTGATCTCAGCATCTTTCTTACAAGTCTTTCATTGCTTATGGGGTCTTCAAGAACGAGAGCATCATTTGCCATGGCCACCATCTTTTCAATATATTTAGTAATTGTTTCATCCTCGGACATGCGAAGATTCTCAAATCTCGTAGTGAGAAGTCTCATTTTGGTCTTTCGAACACTAGCTGACTCTTCGCATTTGACTTGTAGGATAAGCCAGGCTTCCCTTGCTTGCAGGCAGCTCGAAATTAACCTGGCACATCCAATATCAACAGACATAAAAATTGCATTAAGAGCTTTGGCATTGCAGTTTGACAACACAAGTTCTTCATTCGTCCATTGTCCTTCTTCTTTTGGAACCGTGATTGTTTTTGTAGCGTCTTCAGGATCTGGAATTTCCTCCTTCGGGGGTGTCCATCCTTCTAGCAATGCAGCCAAAGCTCGTTCATCAACTGCTTTGATGTAAATTCTCATACGGGTTTTCCACATATTGTAGTTGGTCCCATTGCAATCCAGAATGGGAGGGCGGCATGGCACAATTGACAAATCCATTGTGAAAAACTGCACTCAGGAACAAAATACTTAGTTCGTCAAGTAGAGGCTCGTGACGCCAATTGATAAAATATAGTGCCCGAGTTTAACACAATGATGTCAAAGATAGTAGAAATAAAATGTTTAACACACCAACGTCAAAGTTTTAAACACGAAAGTTAATGAAAGAGTTTGACACAACGGAAATAATTTTCCGAGGGTTTATAAAGTACAAACCCCCGAGAGCCACACGGCAAAACAATTTTCACTATTCAAAACCAAGTTTCTACAAGTGAAGAACAAAATACTAAACATGATAGAAATTCTTCTAAGTTCACTCCTTAGATTAATTCCTACGAAAGCAATCACACAAACAAAAATACGCGATACAACCTAACTGCTCATCCACCGTAGGATTCACTCTCCGGAGATGGATTCCACAACTCGATTGTAGACTTCGTGCACTTGATGTATGAATGAAGATCGACTCAGCCTAGAGAACTCTCGTGTGTATAATCATATAACCTCACGTCTCTAGTCTTCTTCATCTTCTATTTATTGATGTTGGAGCACACGTACACGCCTTCCACCACTTTGCAGTAGAACGTGTCTTCTTCCACTTCTTTTACCTGTTCATGCTACAAAACCGAACATCCACTAACTCACGTGGAGGTAAATAAGAATGTGAAGGTGCTCCCTATTATTTAGGAACAAGAATAAATAATAAAATATAATTAAATATAGATAGTAACAATAATATATTCGTTCCCTTGTATTTAGGACCTGTAAAAACGTAACAAAACAGATATATACATGATTCCTATAAAATAGGAATTAGTTGTAACAAACAGATACGAAAGTTTAACAGAGTAGTGTCAAAGTTAAACAGATTCTGTCAAAGTTTAAACAGATTCGGATAAGATTAACACTAAAGTGTCAAAGAGAGGTAAGTTTGACAACGTTGTGTCAAACTTACTTATTCGACACGTCACATAATAAATTATAAATTGAAAATTGACATGGATTTTCATAAAGTATAGTCGATTCTCCGTAGTAAAAAAAAATACATATCCTAAATTTGTATAGTTTTTAATAGTCTAGTTAGTTAATTAAAAAAAATAATAATTTATGTTAAATTTGAAAAAAAAAGTTGTATAGTTTGGATCATATTTGTATGTTTGACCTTTTTACTACGGTAAAATATTCCGCTATTTATCTCGCTCCAAAAATCTTGTACGCGTGGTACTGTGGTTACAAAATCTTGTGTTTGTTACATCTCAATCATGATTTATTGATTTCAATTATAGTAATTCGCTACATCTCAATAAAGATTGGTTTTTCCCAACTAGAATTTATAAATTCCAATATTATACCTTAAACAGTTATTCATTACAATAATTAATACTCCCTCCGTCCCACCTCAATTGTCCCACTTTCCTTTTTCGTCCGTCCCACCTCAATTGTCCCATTACTTAAAAATATAACTTTTTCACACTCAACAATAAAATATTAATTCCACTCTACTTACTTTACACTCACACTCCTTGGTTATTGTGCCCAAAGTCACCGGGACAATTCAACCGGGACGGAGGGAGTACAAAGTAAAAAAATAAATCAATAAAACAATAATACAATGTAATGAGAAAATTATTTTTAAATATTTTTCATTTATTTTTTATAATGTTTGGTGGTAAACTACATAATGTGTGAAAATTATTTTCAAATACTTTCATCTATTTCCACGTTGTCACAACACTACACACGACAAAGAGTTAGGTACCATTTAAATAGTGAACTGAGGACTACCTCATTAACTAATTAATAGTATTTGTAACTTGTAAGATCAATATTCTAAGGGTGCTAATGATATCGTTGAATCTGAGCTGCTCTAGGTTTAAAATTACAGTTGAGTGTTTTAAGTATGGTGGGACCATTTGTGGATCACCACCCTCATCTATTTTTTTTTTTTCTTTTTATTCATTTTTGTTATTATATATTGCATTACTTAATTAGTATGTGTATCGGTCACTTCAATCTAATTTTTTATTTATTTAATTATTTTATGAATTTTTATATTATATATATATATATATATGATGAGGAGGGATCATGTAAAAAAAAATCCCCCTGTAAGAAAAAAGAATGAATCGTGTCCATCAGATCTAAAAAAATCAATGGTTGATATTGAATCAAGCAACAACTAAAACGCAATCAAGCAACAAAATAATCAAGCAACAACTAAAGCACAATCAAGCAACATTGCAATCAAGCAACGACCTGAACACAATCAAGCAACGTCGTGAATGCAATCAAGCACCTTTCTCACTTTCTCACGTTAAGAATTTTCTCACTGGATCCGCTCCCTATATATGATAATCTAAGAAATCTTTATTTCACTTGAATAAAATAGATGTTTGTGTACATATATATAGACCTACAATATGTAAAAGATAGAAACAAATCAACTAAAGATATACAAAAGTTATGAATATATCTAAACATATCTAACACCCCCTGCAAGCTAAGACGTATCTGCAACAGAAACTCGAAGCTTGGTCCGGAAATAATCGAAGAGGCCTCGTGATAAGCTCTTGGTAAACACATCTGCGACCTGATGTTCAGAATCCACAAATTTGGTAAACAAGCGATCCGATTCAACTAGCTCTCGAACAAAGTGATAGTCTATATCAATGTGCTTTGCTCTCTTATGCGAGACCGGATTCTGAGTGAGAAAGATCACACTTGTGTTATCAGAATATATCGTGGGAGCAGTAGAGGGAACGACATGCAAATCTCGAAGTGGATTTAGAACCCAAATAATCTCCGAACCAATGTAAGCAATCGCCCTATACTCAGACTCACAACTTGAACGAGAAACCGTCGGCTGCTTCTTTGCACTCTAAGAAACAAGATTCGGCCCTAGAAAAATAGCATACTCATAGGTCGAGCGACGAGTGTCATAGCACCGTGCCCAGTCAGCGTCTGTGTATCCAATGAGAGACGAAGACCCAGCGGAGTATGACAAACCAAAATTCAGAGTTCCTTTGACATATCGGAGGATCCGCTTGACGGCTTGAAAGTGATCAACAGTTGGCTGCTGCTGAAATTGACTGACCATATTAACTGAGTACGCAATATCCGGGCGAGTGACGGTTAAATATTGAAGTGCACCAACAAGCAACCGATATAGCATTGGATTATCAAACGGATCATCATCCTTGGACATGGTGGAACCTGGCGCGAGCGGAGTAGCGACAGGTTTGGAATGCTCAAGTTCCCTGCGTTGAAGAATGTCCAAGGCATATTTTGTTTGACAAAAAAACAAATCGGAGGTGGAACGAGTCACTTCAAGACCAAGAAAATACCCAAGATAACCGATATCCTTAATTGCAAACTCACGATTCATACTTGAGATTAGTGCTGAAAGTGCATTTAAATTTTTATCGTTGATGATGATGTCATCGACATATACCAGTAAATATATGAGCGTGTCACCATTCTTGTGAACAAAGAGAGAAGTATCCGAAGAGCTGCAAAGAAAAACAATGGATATCAGAAAACTGCGGAAGCATTGATACCAAGCAAGAGGAGCTTGATTGAGACCATAGATAGCTTTGTTCAGTCGACAAACATGTTCAGGATATCCAGGATCAATGAAGCCGGGGGGCTGTTCCATAAAGACCGGAGAAGAGAGAACACCATTTAAGAACGAATTTTTGACGTCAAGTTGGTGAAGCGGCCATGAGTTCATAACAGCAAGTGACAGAACAATCTGAATGGTGGAAGCTCTAATGACTGGACTGAACGTATGAATGAAATCAAAACCAGGAATTTGGCTAAACCCTTGTGCAACTAACCGAGCCTTGTATCGATCCACAGAACCACCCGCAAGAAGTTTTGTCCGAAAAACCCATTTCGAACCAGCAACATTTGTCGAGGAGGGTCGTGGCACCAAGGACCACATCTTGTTCGATTTTAAAGCAGACATTTCCTCATGCATTGCACGCACCCATTCCGGAGATTTGAGAGCGGTCTTGATACTGCAAAGCTCGAGAATGGTCGTAAGAGCAGCGAGAAGAGACGCACAATTAATATTAGCAGGGTATCATGGTTTGAAGATACCTGACTTCGCCCGTGTTTGCATTGGATGTGTGGAAAGGAAGGGTGCTGGCGGATTTTTCGGGGGCGCAACATCATTGTGTACAGCAGCAGCTGGTGCCTCATCGAGGTGCGCATGGTCCTGAGCAGCGGCTAGTGCCGCATCTGGGTGCGGAATATCCTAAGCAGCGGCAGGTGGAGGAGGCAAAAATCCAGAGGCACATAAACGGCAAGGAGAGGATGATTGCGATGGAGAAATTGAATGTGAGTCTGGACGCTGACTCGGAGCAAGAAAACCATCGACATAAGTAGAGACCTCCAGAGAAGAAGAAGGCGCTGAAGATCAACCCGCCGAAAAAGGAACGCACAACTCATCAAATGTGCATGACGTGTAATATAAACCCTAGAAGTGGTAGGATCCAAACACTGAAATCCTTTATGACATGAGCTATAGCCGATGAATATACATGGTTGACTTTGTGTTTGGAGTTTGAGCTTCACATAATCACGTAATCATGGATGTTCCGACAACCAAAAGCACGAAACAAATCATAGCGCGGCAGCTGACCATACACGCATTCATAGGGCGAGATATTTTAAATTACCGGCGAGGGAAGCCGATTAATAGTAAAAACAGTTGTACTAAATGCTTCAAACCACAGATGTAGAGGAGCCGAAGAATGTAACAGGAGAGTGAGACCCATTTCAGTAATGAGTCTGTTCTTCCGTTCAGCTCTACCATTTTGCTTCAGAGTGTACGGACACGAAAAAAGATGATGAATTCCATATTTGAAGAAGTGTGATTTAACACGATTGTTGATAAACTCAGAACCCCCATTGCTTTAAAACGTCTTGATAGTAAAAACAAATTAATTTTCAACGAAGGCCTGAAAACTTATAAACGTGTCATAAAAATCTGATTTGGAGTGAAGCGGGTAATACCAAGTAAATCGCGAATAATCATACACAAAAATAACATAATAGTGAAAACCAGCGGTAGAAGTAACTGGGGATGGTCCCCATAAATCACAATGTATTCACTCCAATAAACAAGAAAAGCATTTTGTCGAAACAGGAAAAGACTAACGCTTACTTTTAGCTAATTGACAGGAAGCACAAGCAACTGATTTCGAAAAAGAAGAACTAACAGAAAGTAACTTGAGATCAACTAAATGAGATTAAATAGTTGGAGATGAATGTCCGAGTCTGGAATGCCATAAGTCGTAGGTCGCACGTTGAGGCTGAACTATATGTGCTGCAAAAACCTTGACGGCGGAATCCAAACGATAGAGACTACTATCAAGCACGCCTGTGGTGAGTATTTGTTCGATGTCCTTGTGCTGAATGCGAAAAAAGAGTCAGTGAAGACAACATGAACAGGGTAATCCTTGGTCAGTTTGCTAACGGACAAAAGATTTTTAGTCATGCCGGGAACAACAAGAACATTGCGTAAACAAATATGATCAGACAAAATAAGCGAACCAGTATGTGTGATAGGGAGTTGATCACCATTACCCACTGTTACACGATCAGAACCAGAATAATCCGCCATATCATTGAGTTGGGAGGTATCCGAAGTAATATGAGCGGAGACTCCAGTATCCAGGTACCAATCAAAGATGTTGGGCTGCGAGATAGAACAGCTTGAAGAAAGAGCCTCAGCCAGGTTCACGGTGGCATTTGAACGGGATGGCCAAGTGAAAGAGAAGTCAAATCGGTGCGGGCAATCCCACACATCATGGTTCTCCTCTCGGCAAAAGTAACACCACGGTGGACAAAGACCCTTTCTCTTATTCTTCTTCGAACGCCCCTGAGATTGTGCCAGAGGTACAGCACGTCCCTTCGGTGCAGCATAGAACGCAACGGATGAGGATGGCGAGGAGACGTTGGAAGAGCACTGGAAGAGTTCATGACTCTCGGCGCGCGCATGAAGCGTATCAAACGCTGGAAGTGGTTCATGGGCAAGCTACGCATCAGTGAACGTGGAAAATGCGGGTCCCAAACTGTGAAGGAACCAATGGGATTTATCGGTCAGATCTATGGAACGACCAACAGCAGCAATCTTATCGCAAATCATCTTGAATCGCTGTCCATATTCAGCAACAGAGAGATCCCCACGCTTGATGGAAATAAGATCATCTTTCAAACTTAGTTCGCGAGCCTTGGAGGCATGGTTGTAAGCACGAGTCAGGGAAGACCAGACCTCACGTGATGTTTTGCAGCCAATAACAACAGCCATGGACTCCTCCATACGAGTCAAAACAATAAAGATTCTGATAAGTTGATCTCGTGAATACCAAGGAGCAAACTCAGGGTTGGCAGTGGGTGAGGCCAGCAGGCATGGTGATCTCACGCGGCGGACACGACGAGGAACCATCCAGATGCGGAAGAAAACCCTGAGTGATAAGGACGGGTTCGATCTGGACATGCCACAATAAGAAATTTGCGGAAGTGAGTTTAACATTCACCATGAGTATCATCGTAGACAAAGGGAGCAAAGGGATGCTGCCATCGTCGGCCATGGTAGAGGAACGAAGAACGACCGAAAAAAAATTTAGGGTTTGCCAAAAAGTTTGGCTAATACCATGTGATAATCTAAGAAATCTTTATTTCACTTGAATAAAATAGATGTTTGTGTACATATATATAGACGTAAAATGTGGAAAAGATAGAAACAAATCAACTAAAGATATACAAAAGATATGAATATATCTAAACATATCTAACAATATGTATATCTTTTTAGAGTTTATTGAATTTGTAATTTAAATAGGAGAATTTGTAATATATATAAAACTAATATTATATTTGTGAGTGAATTTGTGTTGGACCGTGTTAAATTTCATGCTAATATATTTGGATGCAATCAGTGGCGGATCCAGGATTTCCTCGTCGTGGGGGCTTTACTGTTCATACAATATAAAAAATAAACTTGAGATAATATAAACAATACAAAAATTCATAATAAATATTTTTTTATACCGATTAAAAGCTAATACTTACATGCTGAGATAATTGATATCTCCGTGATGCCATCCTCTGATACCGTTGCAAGATTGCTTCAATTTCAACATTCATAAAAATTTCTTTCTCGATGTAGCACACTAAGCAATCCGTAAGAAATTCATCTCCCATTGTATTGCGCAAATCAGTCTTGATAATCTTCATTGCAGAAAAGGATCTTTCAACCGAAGCTGTTGTGACCGGTAACACCAATGCTAACACAATAAGTCGATATACCAAATCGAAAGAATTGTTGCACTTCATCGCAACCATCTTCTTTGCAAGAGCTCCAATATCACAAAGACCACCGAAAGCAGGCTCTGATAAAACATAACGGTGGTATGTGCGAAGTTGCGGTCTTAGATTACACAGATCAGCCATAGAGAAATCTTGTGAATATAACTCGGCAAGACGAAAAATTCTCTCATGATCAAACTTGGCAAATGAATCGCTAGGATCAAGACATGTTATGCACATAAGTAGCTCTGTATTGGACTCATTAAAGCGATTGTCTATTTCTTGACAAATAACATCAACAACCTAGGATTATACAGAAAGTTATAATAGTTAATAATGGATCATCTAAAAAAATTTATAAATATAAGAAAAAAATGTACCTGTAAAAAAATGTCCACACGAAAATGATGGAGATAAGTCCTCTTTTGACCATCGACGGTCTTTCTTCCTCGACCTGGAATAATATCTTCCATCTTTGGCACAGAAATTTCATGCTGGGAACAAAATTTGGTAACTTCTTCCAATAATTTCTCCCAACCATCATTCCTAAAGTCTTTCAACTCATCTTTCAATACTTTAATCAATTGAATAGCAAGACCGATGTTTTGATTCTTATGTTGTAGCACCTGTGATAATGTATTTGTCATTCCCAATAAATGTTTCATCAAGTGGCCAATGAACACAAACTCAAAATTTTCCATCTTATCAATCAAACCAAGAGCAAGACCTCGACTCTTCAAATCATTGCCATCTTCAAAAACAGTGTGAAGCACTTCTTTAACCGGATTCCACAAATCAAAAAGTCTAACAATTGTGCTGAAGTGAGAACCCCATCGAGTTTCACCAGCTCGAGCTAAACTCATTTCTTGGTTCATTCCCCTTCCCGTATGAAGTTCCCCACTTTCTATACGCTTTACAAGATCATCATATTGTCGCTGCCTCAAATCATCTCTCCTTTTACATGAAGCTCCAGCAACATTCACAATCATTGAAAGATATTCAAAAAAACTACACACATATCCATTTTGACTCACATTAGCTACAACAATCAACTGAAGCCGATGAGCAAAACAATGAATATAGTGTGCATGTGCATTATCTTTTAAAATAAGGGCCTTAAGTCCATTAAATTCTCCACGCATATTAGAGGCTCCATCATAACCTTGACCTCTAACTCTCGACATCGACAGTCCATTTCTTGCAAAAAAATCATGAATAGAATTTTTCAAAGACTGTGCAGAAGTATCACTGACATGCACAACCCCAACAAACCGCTCCATCACTACCCCTTCATTATTCACAAATCTCAAAACAATAGACATTTGCTCCTTCACTGAACAATCACGAGCCTCGTCAATTAAAAGAGAAAACCACCTATCTCCAATTTCTGCCAAGATAAAGTTTCTCACTTCGGTAGCACATGCATTGATAATTTGCTTTTGAACAATTGGAGAAGTCAATTGACTATTTCCCGGAGCATTTGAATTCATAACCTTACTTACTTCTTCATTTCGCTCACAATACCATTTGATAAGTTCAAGAAAGTTACCTTTATGAATAGACTCTGTCGACTCATCATGTCCACGGAATGCCAAGCCCTGTCCCAGAAGAAATTGAACTACATGCAAAACTGATGTTAATCGAAGTCGATATTCTACCTCCATTTGACCACTCTTCCGATGCATTACATAATCCACATTATGTCTTTGATCATTATATCCAAAACATTTAGTTTTGGCATAATTATGTGGACTATCTATCAATCCTTCATGAGCCTGAAACCTTTCTATTGCTTTTTTCCAATTTTTAAACCCATTTTTAGTAAATGCACTATCCCCATGTTTATGATCACTTTGAGCAAACAAATAACACCATAAACAATACGCGGCATCTTTAGACACACTGTATTCTAGCCAATCAAACTTCTTCAACCAACAATCTTGAAACGATCTGTGAATCTTACTAAATTCAGTCGTAGGATAAGCATGTCCATATGGTTGACAAGGGCCTTTGGCCAAATATCGTCTCCTTAATTCATCTCTAACATCAACATGATAACTATCGATTGGTTTCCGCAATGCTGGATCACTAATGACATCATTATCTGATAATTCAATCTCTAGCCGAACTCTTTTTCTACCATCAGTAGTATTCTCATTGTCAATAGAATTCGAACTAGTTGAACTTTCAACAGTCAATTTGGAACCCTTATCAAGTTTAGGAAAAAATTTCTCCATTGTACTTTTTCCCCTAAATAATTACCAAACATTTCAATAATAAATATTTAAGATTATATATAAACTCACAATAATCAACAACTTCATAAACAATTATAATCAATAATGGAAATTTGATATTTCAATAATACTCATAATTTGTAAATTAGTAAATTACCTTGGCATTAGAAGTGTTGGATATAAAATTGAAGAGTGACGAACAATCGCAATTTAAAAGATAAATTGCCAAAATTAGCTGAAAAATTCTCACGCTGCGTGCACACAGTTGCGATTGCCGAAGTTGAGAAGAAAGAATGAAAAGTTGTAAAAGTTTTTTTTAGATTTAGGGTTATTTTTTATAAATGGGCCTAGTTCTTTATTAGTTAAATCATATATTTGTTTTGTTTTTAAGCAAATGGGCCAGATTTTTCAAGTAATGGACTTATTTTATTTCTAAGGAATGGGCTAGCTTTTAAATGTAGGTTTCTTATTTTATTTTTTTGTGGGGTCGGTTATACTATATATATTAGTTGTACATATATAAGTTTTAATTTGAATGTATACGTATATATATATAAAAAAAAAAAAATTTCCCCGTGGGGTCGAGAGCCCCCCCCTGCCCTTGGCTGCATCCGCCCCTGGATGCAATTTGAATATATATGTTGGCCAATATTCAATAAATCTAGTATATATTGATAAGCTCGTATTTTGTCTCACTTATCATGTTGTTTTCTTTATCATTTCTTGCATTTGCATTAGATTTAGGTTAATAATCGAGGATGAGCTGTTTATAGAGGATATTATGCTTGCCATGCTAAGTTTTGTAGGTATTTGAGGCTAAAAGTGAGCAAAAGATGAAAAGAGCCGAGTTACACAGAGTTGTTGCTTTGATTGACACAAGGAAAGTCGACCGAGTTGGGAGATATGCAAAAAACCCGAAGCTTTACCTCTGTGTCGATCGACAGGGAGGATGTTGATCGACATAGAGGTCGGATGTCGATCGAGAGGCAGAGGAAAGAAAGAGGCTCGACATGTGCATGCATGTCGATCGACACGCATCATGTCGATCGACAAGGAGGCTGAACAAGGGTGGATAGAAAATGAAATGAAGAAGAAGATGACACATTGCATGTGTGTCGATCGACAGGCTCCCTGTCGATCGATATAGAAGCCCGAGAAGGAAAAAACACCCAGTTTGGTTGTTTTTGATATTTTAGCCCAATACCCTATTTAGATGATTTCACTCCTCTATAAATAGGAAACGTGTAGAGCTCGAAATTATCTCTCTTTTTAATCACTTTTTATTATTGTCTTTACTTTAAATTTCCAGTTTCCTTTACTTTAATTGTTGTTTTGGATTCTAGACATTGAAGATTTCAATTCCAGTTTTCTTTTTTTTTATTAAGCTTCTTTATATTTCTTGCAATTTGTGTTTTTAATATGTTAGGCTAAAAACCCTAACAGGTTCTAGGGTTTTCTCCATCCTTTTCAGCATGTTATAAATCGATTAAATCCAAACTCTAATTAATTGGTTCAAATTCTATGGTTTTCAATCCAAAATCTATTTTCAATTGAAGGATCGAGAGATGAAAATTAGATTAGGTTTATAGATGTTAATTTGAGACCGAGAAGAGATAATTATCATTAGGAAAATAGAATTTGATACAATTGATTTCTGTCTCAAAAGGAAGATTCGATCGTAGGGTTTTAATCTGTATCTTTATCGGGATTGGCTATTGTTGTGTTCTTGAGACCAAGAGGAGATAGTCACACATTAGTAATCTAGATTTTAATTTCCCAACCAAGGAATTAATTCCAAAACATCAGATTTCCCACCTTGATAATTATTTTGGGTTTGGATTGATTGTTTATGCATGTTGATTGGATTGGTTGATTTCCCTAGAATCTGTGCTTTTTATTATTGAATTTTATTTCAAAGTACACAAACCCCTCTCAAATTTGGTTTCACTCAAACGAAAGATTGATATACTATATCCAATACATGAAATATTGTTGTTGTACTGTCCCTGTGGGTTCGACCACCTTTGGGTGTTTATAAATTATTTGATCACTATACTATAATTAATCTATGTAATATTATCGGTGATCAAATTGGTGCTGTTGCCGGGGACAGTCAGATTTTATTTTGTTATTGGATTGTTTTGATATTTTCTGGATTGAGTTTTAATTTCCTGTTCGTGTGCAAGAATGTGTGATTTTTGTTTCTGTTTCTATCGACAGAGCCCCTATCGATCGATACAGAAGTTGCACTCATGTCGATCGATAGCCCCCCTGTCGATCGACACAGGGACTGACTCCCAGCATTTTTGTCTTTCTTTGCCGGTGTATGAACACAAGAGCAAGGGGCAAGGATCTTGAAGCCTTCGATTCAGAAATAGAAGCCACTTGTAGAAGAAATAAAAGCAAAGCAATGGAATAAAGAGAAAGAAAACCAAGTTGAGATTGAGAACAACCCACCAGAAGCACCATTGCAAAACATGACTCCCGAGGAGCATAGGCGATTCGTGGATGAAGTCCAACAGCTGAGGGCACAACTCTTGGCCGCACAGACGACCGAAGCAGAGCAAGCTGCCAGACTGGCAGAACTGAACAGGGGGAGGAACAACAACAGAGAGGTGGTGATACCGCAGAGATCCATTCTGGATCGCTTCCTACCACAACAAGAGGAACCGGGCTTCCAAGTTGGCATCAATGCCAACAATTTCGAGCTGAGGACGTGGCTAATCCAGATGGTTCAACAGAACCAATTTCCAGGGAAGGCCATTGAAGACCCGTACGCCCACCTCAGTCAATTCATCGAGGCGTGCGATACGGTGAAGCAGAATGGAGTGCCTTAGACACCATCAGGATGCGCCTCTTCTCATTCTCACTCAGAGATGAGGCTCGTTCTTGGTTTGCCAGCCTCGACAAAAGCAGCATTGGCACATGGGAGCAGCTGCGAGCAAAATTTCTCACCAATTATTTTCCTCCCAGTGTCATTCTCAAAAGGAAGTCTGCCATCACCCACTTCAGCCAAAAGTATGATGAGACTCTCTATGAAGCTTGGAAGAGATACAAAGAGCTCTTGAGGATGTGCCCCGACCATGAGATTGATCTTGAAATGCAGGTGTGCCACTTTTACGAGGGACTGACCCCTCACATGAAGGAGTTGGTGGATGCTTCTGCTGGAGGCATCCTCATGAAGAAAAGTGGAGAAGAAGGCTTGCAGCTACTTGCAGACATGGCCATGAATAGCAATCAATGGCCAACTGAAAGGCAGAAAGCAGTCAAGGCAGTGACCACTACTCCAGAAACTAATGTGGTTGCAGAAGTCAAGAAGCTCCGTGAAGAGTTCACAAAGTTGGAGGTCGGTAGAGCTTCGGTAGCAGCTGTGTTTGATCCAAACACGGCCATTGTTCCTGTTGAGGCCGACTACATCTACCGAGGAAGCAGTTCGAGCACCTCTAATACTGCTGATGTGAACTATGTCAATGGAGGTTACAACAACAACAACTACCGAGCCAACAACCAAGGGTACAATTACAGTGCTAAAAACCATCCTGGTTTTTCTTATTCTAACCCTTCTGCAGCTGAACATCCTTCACCATGGTTCAATGTAGGTGCCGGCGGAGAGATTGTGGAGAAAAAGAAGTCCGTGCTTGAGGAAGTCTTGGAAAAGTTCATCAAGAACTCAGACAACAGGTTTGGCAAGGTGGAAACTGAGGTGAAGAACATCACAGCTGCAGCACATGACGAAGCACCTACAGATGCTCGACACTCAGCTGTGTCAGATTGCTACCACTTTGAGCAATCAACACAAGCCTAGCCAACTCCCCAGCACTACAGAGATCAACCCAGACAAGGCGAAACAAGTCAATGCTATTTATTTGAGGTCTGGTACAAGGTACAATGGTTCTAGCATGCGCGAAGATGAGTTTGGTGCGAGGAGGATGAAAATCCCGTAGGAGATACCTCTGTATCGACCGACATAGAGTCTGTGTCGATCGACACAGGAGGTTGACAGGGAGGACATTCGGGCGACACAGCAGATAACTCGACCGATAGGGGAGATGCAGCTGTGTCGATCGACACTCCCCCTGTCAGTCGACACAGAGATCCTGGAGCAACAGTCAACACAGGGGCAGAAAGGTCGACACAGAGGCAAGCTAGAGCTGAAAAGTTGAAGAAGAAAGGTGATCCCACTCCTCCAGTGCCTTTCCCCCAGCAATTTGCTAAGAATAAGGAGGAATCCAAGTTTACTGGACTCGTGGAGAATCTCAAAAGGGTCAACATTAACATTCCCTTGATCGAGGCTCTCCGCGAGATTCCCGGCTACATGAAATTCTTGAGGAAGCTAATGAGCAAAAAAATCGGTAATTGATGATCAAACAATTTCTATTCATGAGCAATGCAGTCTTCTTTTGCAGAAACAGGTACCAATGAAGAGGTCCGATCCGGGATGTTTCTCCATTCTGATCGAGGTTGGGGGGAAAGAGTTTCGCAATGTCCTATGCGACACAGGAGCCAGTATCAACTTGATGCCCTACTCAGTCTACAAAAAGTTGTTGATTGGCGAGATGAGGCCAACCACAATCACTTTGCAGATGGCTGATCGTTCTATCTCTCGACCAAAGGGAGTAGTTGAAGATGTTTTGATTAGAGTAGGCCATCTTATTTTCCCTGCTGACTTTGTTGTTTTGGAAATGAAGGAAGAGCACGGGATGCCGATGATCCTCGAAAGGAAGTTCCTAAAGACAAGTGGAGCTTTGATCAACTGTCGAGGTGGAGAGATTACACTCCGAGGAAACGATGAAATGATCACCTTTGTGATCGATAAAAGTCAGAATGAAGCAGCATGCAACAACATCTCTACCACCACTGATGAGGAAGATGATGAAGAGGCCGCCAAGATCGAATGGGAGCGAGAAAATAGGATGGCAAACTTTCCAATTACACCATCATCTTCCGAGCTCACCACAATTGTTCGTGATCGGATGGTCTACATGGTCGATGCAAGGGGCGGCGAGTCTGGACCCGACCACCTTGGTGAAGGATTAGTATCGTCGAGCCACGACTATAACTAAGGCACTGAATGGGAGGTAACCCATTGTTTCAATTTTTTTCTTTGTATTTTTCTTTAATTTTTGTGTGTTTTGTTTGTTTTTGTTCTCTCTTATTTAAAAAAAAAACAAAAAATCAGAGCTCTGTATCGATCGACACACAGGGTGTCGATCGACACAGAGGCAATCGACAGAGCACACTTCGACCGAGGAAGGGGTCGACAAGAAGGCTCTATGTCGATCGACATGACCCCTATCGATTGACACAGAGTGCTAGCAACCATAGTTTTTGTCGTTTGAGTTCTGCAGTCTCCGAGGGATAAAACGTTAGTGTCTGAGACCAACATTGAGGTACCGTTTCAATCCTTATCTGATTTTCAAACTTTTTCCCTCTGTTAATTGAATAAATTTGGGGGGAGGAGGACTAGGAGTTGAAACTATTTTCTTCTCTTTTCTTTATTCCTTTTTGTTTGTTTAAATTCATGCCTAGTTAAAAAAATTTATGCATGTTTTGTAATGTTTTGCATTAAGTTGTGATTTTGTGAGAAAATTTGCGAAGCTATGAGATAACCCTAGCAATAATGCAAGATTTGAATTGATTGACTTAAGTATGCATTGATTGTGATAGTGGTTGAGAATGCCTATGAATGTAGAAAACCGCATGATTACTTGTTTTGAAACTTACATTGGCATGACGTTTGAGGATGATTTGATGTTTACTATGGAAAAGAAATTTGTCCCAAGTATGAGATTTTGAGCTTAAATTTGTTTGTGAGTGTGTCTGCATTTATTAAGTATCTCTAGAACTTGCTATGTTTCTTTTTCGAGACTACTAAGTGTGCACAGGTTTAAGAAATGATTTTTGGCCATCTTTGTTTAACCTATTTATCCCATACACTGTCCTAATTGAACATTTATCCCTAGTCAGCCCTTTTGAGCCTATGTATTTTTCTTTCTTTGTCTATGAGCTGGAAAAAGGATAGGGAAATTGACTCTTGTCTGTGAGAGTGGGTGTGGGATTTGTTTGAGAAAGATAAGATATTGTTAGAGGGTGACAACAAAAGAAAAGGTTGGGCTCTAGAAAAAAAAAAGAAAATGAAAAAAAGGTGTATATGTGTTTGTTAATCCTTATAAGCTCAAATGTATAAACAAAATTTTTTAGAGCATAAAAGGATATGTGAAAAGAAAAAAAGAAGAAGAGAAAAAGTTACTGAAAAGAAAAGAAAAAAATCAATAAAAGAGCCTCAGTTATGTTGAATATTTTAGGAGATGGGTGGATATCAATATATGGTGGTTTAGATTGGTTGAGGGTGTACAACTCAATTGATTTTAGTCACTTGGCCAAATATTTTCCTACCTTTCACTAAATGCCTACATTAGAACCTTGAATAAAGTCATTTCTGATCTTAGACTTGTGTGCACATGTTTGCAGTGGAGATTTAGAATATTTGTAACCCTATGGTAGAACTTGATTTGCATGACTTGAGTGATCTCTTATTATCCAAAACACTTGAGTGAATGAGTGAAACACTTCCCTTGTGAGTCTTCCATGGTTTACGGATTTTCTGATTCTTACAAAGTGTTGATGTTTTGTGGATTTTCGAGTTTGATTGTGATGAATCTTGTGAGGCATTGCACTTCTCTCCGACTTGAACTATTGATTCATTCTTTTTGTTGATTGAGGACAATCAAGTGTTTAAGTTTGGGTTTGCCTCGAATATCACATTATTTTCTTTATCATTTCTTGCATTTGCATTAGATTTAGGTTAATAATCGAGCATGAGCTATTTATCGAGGATATTATGCATGCCATGCTAAGTTTTGTAGGTATTTGAGGCTAAAAGTGAGCAAAAGATGAAAATAGCTGAGTTACACAGAGTTGCTGCTTAGATTGATACACGGAAAGTTGGCTGAGTTAGAAGACGTGCAAAAAACCCGAAGCTTTACCTCTGTGTTGATCGATAGGGAGGATGTTGATCGATACAGAGGTCGGATGTCGATCGAGAGGCAGAGGAAAGAAAGAGGCTCGACATGTGCATGCATGTCGATCGACACGCATCTTGTCGATCGACAAGGAGGCCGAATAAGGGTGGATAGAAATGGAAGTGAAGAAGAAGTCGACACATTGCATGTGTGTCGATCGACATAGAAGCCCGAGAAGGAAAAAACACCCAGTTTGGTTGTTTTTGATATTTTAGCCCAATACCCTATTTAGATGATTTCACTCATCTACAAATAGGATACATGTAGAGCTCGAAATTATCTCTCTTTTTAATCAATTTTTATTATTATCTTTACTTTAAATTTCTAGTTTACTTTACTTTAATTGTTGCTTTGGATTCAAGACATTGAAGATTTCAATTCCAGTTTTCTTTATGATTCAAGTAAGCTTCTTTATATTTCTTGCAATTTGTGTTTTTAATATGTTAGGCTAAAAATCCTAACAGGTTCTAGAGTTTTCTCCATCCTTTTCAGCATGTTGTCATTCGATTAAATCCAAACCATAATTAATTGGTTTAAATTCTATGGTTTTCAATCCAAAATCTATTTTCAATTGAAGGATGGAGAGATGAAGATTGGATTAGGTTTATAGATGTTAATTTGAGACCGAGAGAAGATAATTAACAATAGAAAAATAGAATTTAATACAATTGATTTCTGTCTCAAAAGGAAGATTCGATTGTAGGGTTTTAATCTATATCTTTATCGGGATTGGCTATTGTTGAGTTCTTGAGACCGAGAGGAGATAGTCACACATTAGTAATCTAGGTTTTAATTTCCCAACCAAGGAATTAATTCCAAAATATCAGATTTCCTACCTTGATAATTATTTTGGATTTGGATTGATTGTTTATGCATGTTGATTGGATTGATTGATTTTCCTAGAATTTGTGTTTTTTATTATTTAATTTTATTTCAAAGTTATTTTCTAAATTGAAATACGCAAACCCCTCTCAAATTTGGTTTCACTCAAACAAAAGATTGATAAACTATATCCAATACATGAAATATTGTCGTTGTACTGTCCCTGTGGGTTCGACCACCTTAGGGTGTTTATAAATTTATTTGATCACTATACTATAATTAATCTGTGTAATTTTACGAGTGATCAATATACACACTTCTTCCAACTCTGATTAAAATAGTTAACTCATGTATGTGGAGTTGAACTCATTCTTTTACACGATTTAATTAGGTCAAAGAACATTTGATTTATTAATTCCATCGCAAATACTTCACTGTATAGTGTAAATGTATGTAATTTGGACTTAAGGAATATGTTTAGCATAACTATTGATCTCCCCAATAGCATGTGAATTTATCTATTTCACTACAATACACATATCATTTAAAAAGTTAATGTAATGTGTTGTGCCCTAGAATGGGCTAGTCCATTCTAGACACATTATGTGATCAAACGGTGACCCGTTGAACAGCCCAATGGCTTGACCCATCAACCACAAGTAGTGGGATCTACCCGGCGTCAAGTGAAGCCCGAGTTGTCTCGGAAAGACAATCATACCACCCGTAGCGGAAGCGATCGACCCACCCAGCGCTCGCATCACTCCTTGAACACGGTACCTGTTAGAAAATTCGATAGAAATATCCTTCCTTTAATTTTATGTTTTAGTGGGTCAAAAATTGTAAAAGCCATCTTATTTAGTTTTTTCAGCTTAGGTGCAAAAATGTAAAGTCTTGTATAGGTTCTTTATCGAGTTGTAAGCTGATACTAACATCAGATACTAGACAAGCAAAAAGTCTAGTACGCTCGAAAGACTCAACAGGCCAGAAGAACACAGTACGCATGTCAAGCCTAAAAGAAAAGAGTCTAGCGGAGTATGGATTCCATCAAGTACGAATCTAGTATAGTATGGCGCAATCACCCAAGTATACCTCAAGAGATGACGTCATCATCATGAAGATGCAAGTATGACAACACCAGTATAGACTTTCTAGTCTAGGTTCCAACATATGAGGAGGAACCAAAAGAAGAACAAACTTTAATGATTGGAGAAGCCTTAAAGTCTGCAAGCACGAAACTTTAAGTTTCGCTACCTAGGACACTCAGTCCAGGATTCCTCATACAAGAAAAATACTATCGTTCTGATAAACGAGGAGTCGCCGCTTTTAAAGTAAAAAAAGGCGAAAAAGGTGTAGACCCTCTGCCAAAAGCACACCTACCCGTCGAACGCTGCAACCAATAGAGTCATCCAATTGGACATCTTCCATTTTGTCTCTAACTGGTCTCAAGTTCAAATCTTCAACATCTCAGGTATAAATACCAGAGAAACCATCACAGAAGAAGGTTACCCACACGAATATCCTTACAAGACTACAGAAGCATTCAAAAGCTCTCAGTCATCAAGTTTTGTAATCTCCCACCGGAAGTTTAAGTTTAGCAGGGTGAGCTTACTTTCGAGGCTATTCAGCTTTCCTTGTGTCACTAAGTGAACAAGAGACTCAGAATCTTCGCATTCTTGAGTTACCATTTGGTAGTTCTTCTCTCTAAGAAAAACTACAATAGTTAAGTACATCTTGTACTCTGACTCTTACGGGCTACCTGTCGCAGAAGAAAAAGTTTACGAGGGAACTTTAAACACCCCATTCCAGCAACGAGTAGGCTGAATGGTGCGCCCACACTCTGAGGAGTTGCGAAGTGAGGAACCAAGCAAGGACCAGACGAGAGAGCTTGTTGATCGGTGGACGGGGCATACACCGACAAGCAATAGATCGTAGGAGCACCTGTAAACATTCTAAGCTTAGTAAATTTTTGGACCAAGTGTTCGAAGAGTGGACGTAGGACGGTTTAGTCCGAACCACTATAAACTTGTTTGTCGTCTATTGCTTTATTTCTTTATTTGTCAGTACAACTTTATATTGCTTTGAAACTCAACACTCAAGTGTTGGAGTATACTCTGAATACTGACTGCTAAGCTAAAGTAAATGAAACGTACTTAAGTGTTTTTAAACAGACCAAGCTAACTGATAAGCTCGTATTTTACCTCACTTACCATATTATTTTCTTATATTTTTCGTGCATTTGTATTAGATTTAGGTTAATAATCGAGCATGAGCTGTTTATAGAGGATATTATGCTTGCCATGCTATGTTTTGTAGGTATTTGAAGCTAAAAGTGAGCAAAAAATGAAAAGAGATGAGTTACACAGAGTTGCTGCTTTGATTGATACACGGGAAGTCGATCGAGTTGGGAGACATGCCAAAAACCCAAAGCATTACCTCTGTGTCGACCGACAGGGCCCCTGTCGATTGACACAGAGGTCGGATGTCGATCGAGAGGCAGAGGAATGAGGAAGGCTCGACATTGGTGTTCCATGTTGATCAACATACTTCGTGTCGATTGACACGGAGGTTGAGGATGGATCGATCGACAAGAAAGTGAAGAAGCTTGACACACTTGCGTGTGTGTCGATCGACACGCACTGTGTCGATCGACACGGAGGCCCGAGAAGGAAAATCCTCCCAGTTTGGAGATTTTTTATATTTTAGCCCATTACCTTTTGAAGATCCAATTCCTCCTCTATAAATAGGATTAAAAGGAGTTCGAGAATTCATCTTTCAATTCATCTTTATCACCCTTTTTATTATTGTTTTTCACTTTAATTTTCAGCATTAAACTCTTTAATTTTCCAGTACTCTTTACTTTATTTGTTGCATTGGATTCAAGTTATTGAAGATTTTAAGGTTCCTATTCCTTTAATGATTCAAGTAAGTTTTATGGATTCATTTATGTTTCTTGCAATTAGTATTTTCAATATGTTAGGCTAGAAACCCTAACAACTTCAAAGGTTTTCACCATCCTTTTCAGCATGTTGTAATTCGATTAGATCCAAACCCTAATTAATTGGTTCAAATTCTATGGTTTTCAATCTAAAATCTATTTTCAATGGAAGGATCGAGTGATGAAAATTGAATTAGATTTATAGTTGTTAATTTGAGATCGAGAGGAGATAATTAACAACAGGAAAATAGAATTTGATACAATTGTTTTCTATCTCAAAAGGAAGAATCAATTGTAGGGTTTTTAAATCTGTATCTTTATCGGGATTGGCTAGTGTTGTGTTCTTGAGACCGAGAGGAGATAGTCACACATTAGTAATCTAGGTTTTAATTGCCCAACCAAGGAATTAATTCCAAAACATCAGATTTCCCACCTAAGCAATTATTTCGGGTTTGGATTGGTTGTTTATGCATGTTGATTGAATTGGTTGATTTCCCTAGAATCTGTGCTTTTTATTATTGAATTTTATTCCAAAGTTATTTTCTAAATTGAAATACACAAACCCCTCTCAAATTTGGTTTCACTCAAACAAAAGATTGATAATCTATATCCAATACATTAAACTTTGGAATCCATACTTGCTTCACCTTAAACTTAGGTACATCAACCTTCTCTCCCTTTCTCTTCCTTCTGAAATAATGAATGCTATTTGTATGCATGTTAGAAGGAATGGGGTGTGTGTGTGAAACCTTGCCATAAACTGAGTTTCTTGAAACAAAATTTCCAGGAACTGACTTCCCAGAAATTAAGTTTCTCAAAACTAAGTTTCGGTTGGGTTCTCGGAAACCTAGTCCAGGGTGTAAAGTCTTCCTAGCCCTTGGAATGTAAGAATGTTTGGGCTGAGACCTTGTATAGGTGTCCCTCCTATACGGATAAGTTCTCTTCTCATAAGAAGTATAAGTAGGGAACCTCGGATTTCTAGAATCTGGAAATGATAATGACTTCTTACTAAGGTCAGTTCTAGCTGATGAAGTGGGTTTCCTCACATTAGGAACAGTCTGCTTGACCCACTTCATAGGCACAACAGGCTTCATCTCAGGTTTATTTGACTTAGAGGTCAAATTTTTTTTAAGCTTGGGTGCAGAAGTCAGTTTGGAATCTAACTTCTTCCCTTTGCCCTGATTAGCCATTGAGGAGTCCTTGTCTATACTGACTATTCCATTGCCTAACAGCTCAATCTCTAAACTAGAATCCTTTTTGAAATGATGGTTTTAAATATTTCTAGTTTATGAGGTTGATGCATGATTGCTCAAAATTTTTTCAGAAAATCGTAGCCCTGACTTATTAGATGGATCTCGTTGTATGCTAAGGGCTTCTAAAACTTTGCTAGTGCTAGAATAAAGTGAGCAAATAAGTTTTTGATCACTAGCAATTTTCAGTTTTTGAGATTCGCATTCTCCAGAAAAAGTTTTAAAATTTTCAAGTAAGATTGAATGCTCCTCTCTAAGCTTGACTAGCTCATCACTTACTGACTTCAATCCTTGGATCTCCTCAGTCAGCTTTGAAACTTTAAGTTTCAGTGAGGCATTCTTGCCAGCTAGAACATTTTTCAATTCATAAAATTTTGAAAATTCTTTATTTAAAATTTTGAGGGTTACATCCTCTAAATCTGAGCAATAAGATCCAGGGTCCTCCTCTATGCATGCTATAGGAATAGAAACTGAGTTTGAAATATTTACCAAGTTCTGCGACTCAGCTTCAGTTCCTTCTTCTTCTGATTCAGATGCTCCTTCTTCTTCTCCAAGCTTGGCCATCGGCACTAGGAATGCTTCCTGCACGGCCTCGTCATCTGAAGTATAGTAGCCACCTTTGCGACAGATCTGGAAGCTTTCTTCTCGAATTGGATACCATCAGGCACTCGTACTTGAGGTGATTTGGGGAGTTGCACTCAAAGCACGCCTTGGGAGATCTCTCGCTTAATTTTTGTTCACTGGGTTGTGAGTTTTCACTCTTGGCTTTCGCTTTTTCAAGAAGCTTTGTCAGCTTCCTCATCTGCTCGTCAAGCTCAGCAATTGAGCTCTCTTCCTCCTTCTTCTGGTAGGAAGGTGTTGGTGCTGACTTTGATGTATAGGTCTGGCCGGTTGATCTGTCAGCTTGATAAGGCTTTTGAGGCCTTTTCTTGAAATCTCTCTTTGCGAAGAAGGCGGCGTCTTCCTCGGGTTGCGTGATGATGCTCTGCACGGCTTCGTTCCTGTTTGCCATTTGGATATCCCACTCGTGGGCTTATAGTTGGGCGAACATGTCCTTGGTCGTCATCTTGGAGAGATCCTTCTCCTTCAAGCTTGTGATCTTGACGAACCAGTCCTCCTAGGGTAATTTCGAAAGGATCTTCACATTGACATCTGCAATGTTATACTTTCTCCTCGAGTTCTTTAGTTCACAAAGAATAACATTAAACCTCTCTTCCATAGATTTAATATTTTTACCCGAAAGCATTTGGAATGACTCATACTTATCTACAAAGTTTTGAAGCTTGTTTCGCTTCATTTAGTCTGTCTCTTGGCAGAGAGTGCCAAGGAAATCCCACATCTGTTTGGCGTTGTCGTAGGCAAGAGCTTCGACAACTAGCGGCTCTGGTAAGGATTATAATATGAGCTCCATGGCCACTGAATCCAGTTGAAAACAAATTCTATCTTCGTTCGTCCATTCGGCGTAAGGTTTATCCATTATCTCCGGGCCTCCTGCTCCTTCGAGCTTAGTGTTTACTTTAGTGATCTTTATAGGTCCGGTGGACAGAACCTCCGCCATCTCTTGATGGACATTCTTTAGCATGATCAACGAGCGCTTCTTCCATATGTCGAAATTTTCTGGTGTATACTTGGGAAGCTTTGTAATGTGTGTCATCTCTGTGTACCAAAGCTTGAATACACAAAAAACAAACAAAGTGCAAGGAAAAGATAGATCTTGTCCTATGCGACTCAACACAACCTTGGTCTGTAAGAACCTTGGCGCGTGATACCACTTGTTGGTCCCAAAATCAGAGTACGTAATATGCAGCGGAAGTAAAAAGAGAGTTAGCACTTGTTCTCTTAAACTAACTGAAACTCAGCCTAAGGTTTCTGAAAGGGTTAAGCTTAGGTCGAATAGTTCTTTAAGTAAGTTTCACAAAATATACACTTCAATACTTGGACAAGTATTGAAGGTTTGAAAGTCAGTTTTGTGAGACTAAATAACAGCAGAAACTTAAATGAAAGCAGTAAAGAACACAGGATATTTTACAGTGGTTCAGATCTAAAAATCCTACGTCCATTCTTCAGACACTTGGTCTGGAAATTCACTAAGTATGATACAAGCCTCCATACGATCTATGCACAGCCCGTCGGCATTCCGTCCTTCGGTCTGCTGTGGTCACTCGCCTAGGAGCTCCTTGTAGACTCAGTCTTCAGGTTGAAGTGATGACGCCACCCCACAGCCTTCTTCCCGGTGGTTGGATGTTTGATGTTCTTCCCAGAACTTAGGTGGTTGGAAAAAGCCCGTGAGATTCAGAATCCCGGAGTAGGAAACTGACTGCTATGAATATATCTTAGAAAGATATATTCACCAAAGAATAGTTTCAGCTATAAAGCCTCAGCCTCCTGCTTAAAGTAAGTAGCACGGAGAGACAACTTTAGTCAGGAACTCATGTCTCATGTATAGAAAACACGGAAGGTCAGAGAGCTTGGAGTAGTGAATATGTGATAGCGTATTTTGCAACACGCTATTCTGCAAGTGTACAGACCACT
>JAPKLW010001437.1:44718-69556 GCA_026898455.1 Plectranthus barbatus
CTTGCCCGATCGGCGATCGCCGTCTGTGTGCGTGGGTCGCCGAATTCATCCCGAAACAAATCGAAAACTTTCCAAACTCGGCGACCCAACTGCAAACTCGGCGATCGCCGAGTGCGTTATTTGGGTCGCCGAGTTCGTGCCGTGAGAAAATAAAGGATTTCCCACTTCGGCGACCCATCTGCAAACTCGGCGATCGCCGAGTGCGTCATTTGGGTCGCCGATGTCTTCACGAACGCGAAATTGGCGAGTCCTTCGGTATTTTCTGACTCCTTCCTTTTCCCGATGCAGGTTAGCATCGATTGTCCCCCAGGGTACTTGATTAAATCTCAAAATCAACTCAACTGTGCATTAGATCTGCATAAATAATCACAAACCAAACCAAGCGTATTATTTTCTTAAAGAATAAAGATAATGCATGAAACTATCACGTAATACATCAATCTGAGGTCAAAAGTGAGCAAATCTGTATCAGTAAAATGCACAAAGTGAGTGTTTATCAATATGGCAGAGTAATGGCTCAGCTTTTAGAGAGACTCAAAGATGTTCTTAATTCCAAATATCGGGGTATTTATAGGCGATTCCATGGATGATTTGAAAATCTGCCCCGTTAGACACAATAATCCAATCGTAAGAGACATGGAGAATGTCATCAATCATAGCCCCTACATTAGGTCTGCTCTGCTCTGCTGTGTCAGTGTACTTTTTACTAACTTCGTGTCAGACTAAGTTTCAGTCTGAGGAACCTAAGTTTGGATATCCTCGTACTGACTTTTACTTAAGCAAAGATATGTCGAAGTCTGACTGAGCTTGGTTGTCTTCGTGTATCTCGTGCTTACAAGGTAGAGGCTCTCATACTGACTTCCCATAGTCAGTATAGGTAGTCCTCATGATGACTTCCCATAATCAGTATGGTGAACCCTCATACTGACTTCTCCTAGTCAGTATGGTGACCACTATACTGAGTACCCAAACTCAGTATAGGCCTTGGCCATACTTGGTGAAACCAAGTTTCACGCACGTACACTTCTTCAGTTCTCGAGCATTTCCTATGCTTGGTCTTCAGTCACTAAGTTCTATTACAACTCGATTTATCCTATACAAGGATTACAGTTTATGAACTCTAGAAACTGAAAAACTGACTAAGATGGCTTTTACAACCTTTGACCCACCAAAACAAAAAAATAAAGAAAGGATTTCTCTAACAAAAATCCTAACATTAATCAACAAAGATTTTATTTATTGTGCTCATCCACCCATATTCCAAATTTTCAAAATAACTATGATTTTTTTTTGCGTGCATTATAACTAAGTTTAGGATATATACACTTTCATTAACAATATGTATTTTGGACAACATAAAAGCTTGGAGATAACAAAGATGAATTAAATATATTTAAACTAAAATATTATAGATTATAATAATTAATATGTTTTAAAAGATGTCAAAGTCATGCAATTAATATATAACGAATTTAATATATCCACATCTGTTATTATTGCAATTTAGAATATATCAATTTTCAATTGAAAAAATATTTTTATTTATTCTATGAATAATATATATTATGAATGCACTAATTAAGAGGCAAGTTCAAATATACCACACTTCCTCAAAAAATGATCGCATCCACTTTCACCTGCTAAGACACCTGACATACGAATAATACTCTTATTCAAAAACCAAGGGAAAAGAATACGAGCAGTAGGGAAAGAGAAAAGATATGATAGAAGTAAATAGAAAGTCATCTTCTTCTTCCTTCATCTACCTGCATTGTACACTGTAAAATCTCCATTCAACATAGTAGAAAACCACTCTCCAGCACGTAGACATACATTGTGCCGAACCCCAAGGTTAATTACCGAATGGTTTTCTTATAGGTTAAAATCAAGGTTGTAGAATACGCTAGGTGCTAGTTGGACGGTCATATAGGTCTAGCGCTTAGGCAGTCTACACGGAGCCTAGGCAGTACCTATACGATCAATATATTCTTTTATATTTTCATATTATAAATATAAAATATTAGAGATAAAAAATTTATTGTAGCCAGATTATTTTCAAAGTTTAAATATCCTTAAAAAAATAATATAATATCAATAAAAGAAAGTCTGAATTTTCCATTTCAAAGTTTAAATTATACCAAGACATATAGACAATATCAAAATAAAATTAAAAAAATTATAATAATCCTCATATTCAAATTCTATATTGTAAAACACCTAATATAGTTTCAAAATGTGAAGAGTGGAAAAAATCTATTTGTTAATCTATTTACTTTTTTTTTCTAATTTATTTAAGTTTTTACAAATTTTTTTAAAATTACTGTACAGACCCGCCTAATCCGTAAAAAATCCGTATAACCCGTACATAAATCTGAATAGCTTGTATAATCGCGGCGCCTAGGCCGCCAAGCCGTCTAGGCGCCATATAGTTAGTGAAATGTATAATAGAGCCGTACAAGGGATTTTCGGGACAACCCACGACCGCCTAGCGTATAGGCGCCGCCTAGGCCATATTTTACAACAATGGTTAAATCCAGAGCTGGACGAGTGAGAAGTCAGACCTGTATTTCATCAAAGCAAAGAGTGCTAAGTAAGATCCTCTTCGATGTCCTTGTGAGTCAGTGAGAAACTCGTGAGCAAGAGCTGGAAGAATGTTTTTCATATCCATCTTTTGCTTATAATTCTCTTCTTCAACTTGCCATTCCTTATTTTTGTATTGAATGAAACATTCAATAGCCAGTCGGGAATGCTAGGTTGAAAAGGCTTTTCCATCTTTTGACTCTTCCAGAATTTATGCATGAGATCATGAATTTAAAACATCTCCATCAGCATAGTCTTAGCTGGACGAGATATAGTGGTTTTGATTCCCCATTCACATGATTGTATAAAAGCTCAATTTTTTTTTTTTTTAAACAATCTATTAAAAGAAAAATGGTAAGAACGACAACAACATGAAGATTGAAAATTATGAAGAATGTTGGTGAAGTAAACGTTACATGTAAGATAAAATCAAGTGATACATTAAACACTGATGAGTAAGATGCAGCAAACAAACCACTTCCAACATTTCCATAAATGTACAATCATTTTGGTGCTGGAGGAGCAGTTGGACGCAGACCTACCAACAAATCTAGTTTCTTTTCTATGACACCCACTTCCCCACGCTATGGCCAGGCTCAACATTATCAGGATTTCTGCTAAATCAAGACCAACTCCATTGATAGAGAGATGAATTACAGTGTAGAAAAAAAAAAAAAAAAAAAAAAGTAACATCTTACCGATGTCCTTTTCATTAATCACTAACAACAATGATTAATATGAAGATACAAATACTAGAAAGTTATATGCGCAGGCGAACTTAGTTCATAAGAATCAGTCTTACCCATTGTCAGAGCAAATCTATGAAATCCGTTAGTTAATACAAAACTTAAAAGTGTAGCTAACTTGAAAGTTTCTTGGAATGTTCAATCCAAGAAAAATATCCTTCGCATAATGAGTTTTAATGGTTATTAAGTAATCTAAATAGGATTTGATTTTTAGAGTTTAGAAAGGCCTGTGGCAAGCAATCAGAACCTGGTCAGAATGCAACAGATAAAAAAGAGACTTTTTGCCTCACCGTGACATCCACTTGTTCAGAAATTTTTTTTGCTAGCTCACGGATGGCGAGGCACCTCCCTGTTTTGTTTTGGCTTCCTCCAACAAAAGTCTCCGACGCTCATTTTCCCGGTTCTCCTCCCATTTAGTAAGGTTTATCTGGGGAAAGACAGCAACAACATACATCAGGAACCACAGAAATAAATCAAAGAGAAAAAAGGCAGGCATCAACTAAGATATAAGCTCACGTGGTATTCCTTCATATCTTTCTCATATTGGTGCAGCCTCCCAAGCACATTTTCGAGTTGAAAAGCAACCTTTTCCTGATATGAATCATGTTTCAACCTCCCTTGATTAACAAGACTCTTATAATAAGCAAGCGGAATGCAGAATGAGATCAAAGAAAAACCTAAGGACATTCTTCTTAGAGCAACTTTCCAGATAGACTGTAACAGGAATTGATGATAATTATATCTGATCTTTGATCACCAAAGGTGCAGGTACTCCTCACCCTTAAGTGTGGGAGCGACCCATTGTGAGAAGCTCCCCAGCACCAATTCAATATTGTAACTCAACTCCAAAAAAAATTGTAATTCCTAGTCTCAATTCATTGTTATCGAACACTAGCAAACGTGTCGTCTCATAAATTCAAAATTGGCATCAACAAAATTGTAGAAGAGAGTGAATTTCATGACATAACGAACTGAATTGTCCAGAAGAAAGCTGCAATCTTGACAAACAAACTTTCAATACTGCACGAATCCCACAATTCTTCAATTGGACTAAATCCCTACATGCATTTTTTTCATCTAAGAACATTCCATTCCAAAAAAACAGATATGGCGATTCACGAAATCCCACAGAAACTAAAGATTAAACACAAGCTATTGAACCAATCAAACACTTGAGATTGATGCTCGCAACATACGAAAATCATAACCCGGAAAGCATAATTGAGATTCCGAAAATAAATCTATATTAAGCAAAAGGAATCACAAAAAATAACGAGAGTTAGCAATCAAGAAAGCAAAATAACGAAAACAGCTCCAAAGAAAAGTCAACCCGCGTTTCAAGAATGAAGAATTCAGAAAGAAACACTATTACCAGGGTGGTTAGAGATAGAAGAAGGAGCGCGATCACAGTAAGACCTCAAATGGTGAAGGCCAAATTTGAGAGAGAATCTAGATGAAACTAACAAAATATTTTTCATTTTTTTTTCCGTTGCCCCAAAACTTTTCGCCGCCGGCTGACTATGAATTGGCAATTATTAGGAGAAGGAATGGCAGTGTGGAGGAGAAGATTGAGGTTAGTTATTAAAGAAGTTGTTGTGTTTGTTGCTACACCAACGTGGCTTCAGCTGCACCCATCAGTACAACAACAATAAAAAAAAAATTTGATTGCCAAAATACAAGATTGCATATAATTAATGTAGATGAATATTCTCATAGTATTAGTCAATATCCTTGGCTTGTGATTGGGTATCCAATCCAACTTGAAAAGAATAATATTACTTGTATTGTACGTATTTGTATATGAACAAAATAGAAATGCATGTTTTCACACCATAAAATAAAAATAACACACATCTACAGTGAAAATGCAATACAAGCCCAAAAGAGAATTACATGTGTTTTCCAAAGAAGAAAACAACGCAATTAATTAGGTGGAAACAGAGGAATTTAACACACTAATCCATAATCACTCAATATGTCCTGCTCCTGCTCCTGGACTGCCCATCTCCAAATCTGCATGTTGTGTAGAAATAGTGGTTGCGGTAATGTCGTATCCATGGATCCTCCTCCTACACATAATTGCTTGCATACATAGAATGAAAGCCTTGATGAGGGCAGAGAATGGAGTATAGGCCGAGAGCCAAAGCAGCAGAAAATAGGGCCAAACAAGACGGTTGGGGAGGACGAGTGAGAGGAAGAAAGAGCAGAAGACAATGGAACTGAAATTATGGAAACGCAGTTGAAGTTGAATGGAGGAGGTTGTGATGGAGAGTTGAATGGAGTAAAAGGAGAGGAGGAAGAAGATGATGGAAAACAGCAGGAGGTTGCTCCAGCTGCTCATCACTCCAAACGTATCCCAACTCCCATCACTACCCATGAAGGATTTAAGAATGTTCGCACCCACCATCAAACCGTACCTCATTTCCATTTTACCCTCTCATGTTCATCCATTTTTGGGTATTATATAACCCTTTATTTCATTCTGGGACGCGGAATTGGTTTTCTTTTTCCAACTATCTTATCCCCCCTAAAGACAAAATACTCTTTTAGTTACATAAGACAAAATACTCTTTTAGCAAATGGGGCCGATCTATATATTTACACTTTTTCTCCCCCATCTTTTTATTTATATATTATACTATCAATTTAAAATTTTTGGATATGCAATTAACCATGGATAAAGTTTTAATCACTTACAATACCAAAATATTTTTTTTGATCTCCACCTTAACTTCAATCCTTTTATATTATATTTTTTTCTTATTTTCATCATTTTTTTCTTCTTTACGAGGGGGCTATACTATAAAATATCGGATCACGACACTATAAAAACGAAAAAAAATTCGGGCTAGGGGCTCCCCATGTAGATCCGCCACTGGTTCACGCAATATGTTGTAATTGATGATTGTCATATTTTCATAGTTAGACAATATGCTTGGGTGAAAGTAATAATAGTAATAATATTACATGTATATGAACAAAATAGAAATGCACATTATAAATTTCTAATAAAAAGTTTAAATCTACTATTATATTAAAAGAGAATAGTCTAAATAACCATTCCCGTCAAAAACATAAAAACAAAAAATTATTTTTATATATTTCAATTATCTGTAATTTTATTTGTTAATGTACTAATATATTAAAATAACTTTTATATATCTCAGTTGTTTGTAATTTTATTTATTAATGTATCGATATTTAATATATATACATATATAATTTATATAATAACAAAAATAATACATTTTCGTCATTTTTCCTCAAAATATTTAAAATATCACTAATTTATTCTTTTGATTTATTTTTAAATATACAAGTATAATTTGTTATTTAAGTTTAGCTCACTTTGTAAATTATAATCTTATTTTTATTGATTTTTTGTTTATTTCTTAGATTTTTGTGAGAATTTTATATGTAAAATGTAATATTTTTATTTTGGTAGAAATTTATAAATATGTAGAAAGATATATAGATATGATTTACAGTAAAGTTAACTAATATCTAACATTGATAGATAAGAAAATAATTATAATTTTAAATAAATATTAATATAAGTATTTTTGTTTTAGAAACAAAATTGCAAATATTAATTTACGCAACGCGCGGGTGTAAATCTAGTTATTTATTAATAAAAAATAGATTTAGGAATATACATTTAAATTATAATAAATCAGGTATTGTTAGGAAATTTGCTAGAAATTTCCTTATATTATTTTGTTTTGTTTTGGTGGGTCAAAGTGTAAAAGCCATCTTAGCTTGTCTCTAGATTAAGTTTCAGTATGGTCTTAAAATGTAAAGTCCTGTAAGGTCTTATTTATCGAGTTGTAAACTGAAGCTGATTTGAAGACCAGACTGATTCATCAGTCTGGATGCGCGAAAGACTAGAATAGACTGGTAAATTGAGTATGGGGCTGATCAGTTTGTAACTGATCAGTCTGGGTCCCGTCAGTCTGGGATGACTAGTTTGGGACCTCATCCATCTTGGAACTCACCAGTCCGGGACTGACCAATCCAGGACTTACCAGTCTAGGTCTTGAAGTAACTGACGAGTTTGGAGACTACATCAAAGGAGACTTATCAGTCTGGTACTTACAAATCAAAGATATCATACTTACTAGTCTAAAGATATCTGACTGGTAAATATGCCAAATGAGGCAACATAAGTTGCAATGAATGGAAAATCCAAAATTGTCCCCAAAAGAGAAGAAAATGCAAAATCTCTGCATCCACGATCATATGTACAAGTACAATCATCCTTTGTATTGCAATTTCATTTGGGAATTGCAATTTAGGCGCAATTCGGGGTTTACAACATGGCATTAGATTAGATTAGATTACAAATCTCACATGGGAAATATAGACTACTTCACCACTTTTTTTTTTAAATGATTTGCAAGAAACTTCCGGGTTATGACCTTTGGGGATTAAGCTTTTGTAATTTTTTGTGATGTAGATATGCTTAAAGCATCGTGCAAAAATATTAGGTAGAAGATGGGATGGATGAAAAAGAAAAACTGATGTGGAGAAAAGAGAGGGAAGAGAGAGGAGAGAGGGGTAGCAAATTTGCTACCAAGTACTCCCTCCGTCCCATTAGATTAGTCCATTTTGGTTTCGGCACAGAAACCAATGTTTGTGAGTGTAGTGGAATTAATATTTTATTGATGTGAGGAGATTTTTTTTCTATTTTAGGAAAGTGGATTAATCTGGTGGGACAAATGAAAATAGAAATATGGACTAATATGGCGGGACGGATGGAGTAGTAAAATTGTGGTGGGACCCATCATCTGGCCAAACACACTCGCCATCGACAAACACGCTCCTCCTCCTCTTACAGATGTGGCATGTGAAGTGCACTCTCCTTTTGTGAGAGTGGTTGATATGTGATAATATTATTTTATATATTTTTTATTTTCTTTTCTTATTTTTTTCAGTTATTATAATTTTTAATAATATTGTATAAATTGTTTAGTACTTCCAAAAAGAAACATTATATTAATTTACTAAATGTGAAATATTAAATGCATTCATTTTTAACTAATTCTTATAACGTTTTCTTCGATTTTTTTTTCTTTCAAAAATATATGTAATAATTTATTATTAAATTTATTAAACCATTCGACAGGTCTTTTAAATGTAAAGTCTTGTATAGGATCTATATCGAGTTGTAAGCTGAAACTAATTTGAAGACCAGACTGGCTGATCAGTCTGGGAAGCGCAAAGACCTAACAGACTAAGGTTCGCATCGAACTTGCAAGTCTGGAAGAATGTGAGTCTAACTAATGAGTTTGGATTTACAGAAAGTGTGGGTTCAACCAGTATGTTCGTACCTAGTACACCAAACTTACCAGCATAGGGACCAAGCATACACTGATGGATGACGTCACTAGCATGGAATTGCAAGTATGACGCCAGAGACAAAGAGAATTGTTTGAGGAACATACTGACAAGTACAGACTTCAAGGATTGGAGATTCCTTAAAGTCTGCAAGCACGAAACTTTAAGTTTCGATACCTAGGACACTCAGTCCGAGACTCCTCAAACTGACAATACTGCCGTTCTGACACAAAGGAGAAGCGTCACTGTCGTTGTCAGAAAAAGGCGGAGCAGGTGCATAATCCCTAGAAAAAGCACCACCTACCCGCCTATCGCCGCAGTCAATTGGACACCCTCCAATTTGTCTCTAACGGACATTTAATTTAAATCTTCAACCTCACGGCTATAAATACCGGAGGATTCCCAATTGAAGAAGGTTACCCAACCTTACCGAAATCATTGCAAACTAGAACCTAATATTTACATCAAGCTTACTACTCAACGTTTGAGGCTTTCTAAGCTTATCCGTGTGTCACTCCAGTGAACACGAGACTCTGAACTTTTGAGTTCTTGAGTTATCACTTGGTAATCTTTCTCTCCAAGTAAGATTACAACAGTCAAATACATCATGTACTCTGACTCTTACGGGCAACTTGCCGCCAAGGAGATAGTTCCTGGGAAACTATAAAACCCTATTCCAGCGACTAGGAGGTTGAGTGGTGTGCCCACACTCCAAGGAGCTAAGAAGCGAAGAACGAGCAAGGACCAGGCAAGTGAGCTTGTGGACTGAATGACGAGGCATTCTTCAGCAAGCAATAGATCGTAGGAGCACCTGTAAAGTTCTAAGCTTAGTGGATTTAAGACTTAGGTCTGAAGAGTGGACGTAGGACATTTTGGTCTGAACCACTATAAAATCCTTTGTCATTTATCGCTTTCTTTTATACTGACAGCTTACCCTCATTTAAAACTCAACACTCAAGTGTTGTAGTATATACTGAATACTGACACTAAGCACACTTGACTTTAAGAACCTGAACTAAAGAATTGACAAACCAAGCTGACACGTCACCATCAGCTTGGATAAGTGCAAGTATACCGAAACAATAATTATATTTTCCGTTGTGCATATTCAAGTATACTCTGATAAACCGGGACCAACAAGTGGTATCAGAGCGGTCAGTCCTTACAGGCTGGTTGTTTTGAGTCGCTTAGGACTGGTATTCATTCATTGCACACATTTCTTTTGTCTTATCTAATAGCTCAGATATAATCATGATGAACATGATAAAGTTGGAGCCGTACAATCCGAAAAAGTACGAGATGTGGAAGAAGAGGTCTTCCATCCAGCTGAAGAGCGTTCATCCGGAGATGATCGAGGTGTTGGAAAGTGGACCAATTAAAATTACCAAGGTCCTTCTACCACTTGGCACTGAAGGCGCAAGGACTGTCAAAAAACCGTACGACGAATGGACTCCAGAAGACAAGAGGAGGAATCAGCTTGATTCCATAGCTCTAGAGGCCATATTATCTTCCTTACCAGATGCTCTGGTGGAGGAAGTTATGTAGTTCAACAACGCTAAAGAAGTCTGGAGCTACCTCGATACACTTTGCCATGAGACTGATCAGATAAAGCGCAACAAATTGCAAGTGTGTGTCGATAAATACGAGTCATTTCAGATGCAACCTGGAGAAATGATAAAGGTGATGGAGAAAAGGTTCAACGCCATCATCAGTGAGCTCAAGGCATTGGATAGGACATACTCTAATGCAGATCTTAATGCCAATATCTTATCCAAAATGCCAAAAGAAGACTGGTTCGTCAAGACAACCGCGCTGAAGGAGAAAGATCTATCGAAATTGACAACCAAGGAATTGTTAGCCCAACTCCAAGCCCATGAATGGGATATCCAGATGGTGAACAAGAACGAGGCTATTCGAGCAACCAGCTCACCAGTCCCCTAGGCTGAAGATGCAGCCTACTTTGTCAAAAGGGATTCCAAGTGGAGACCTAAGAAGCCCTTCCATACTGACCGACCAGTAGGTCAGCCGAGCTCACAACAGACATACATTCCAACTACATCTGGATCTCAACTAAAGGAAGGCGAAAGCTCAATCGCCAAGCTTGAAGAACAAATGAGGAGGCTTCCCAAACTCCTTGAGAAAGCGAAAGGCAAGAAGGAAGCATCTAAATCCGAAGAGAAGAGGTTCGTCAAATGAACCTCAGGGCATGCTTCCAATATTGTTCTTCCGAATGCCTGAAGTTCGATTGTCCGCTGGTGGACAAGGAGAAACGCGAATGCTTAAAGAAAATCTTTGAACAAAGGGCATCCAAAGCCATAGCCTAAGCCGTGCTGTAAAGAACGGAGGTACCGGATGTCCCAGACCATGATGATGGCTGTTATTCATGAAGAAGAAGCTAACGAGGAAGCACTCCTTGCCTTCATGGTCGCATTCGGAGAGGAAGCTGAAGTCGAATCCTAAGCCGAAAATGAGCAAGTACATCACTTACCTTCGGTTTCTGGATTTTTAGCATACATACTTGACGAATCTGAGTTGTATTGCTCCGACTCAGATGAGGTCACTCTAGACATTCTAGCTCAAGAATTTAAAACTTTTTCTGCATTAAAGAATGTCTTAGCCGACGAAAACACCTCACTTAATTCCTAAAATTCAGTTTTGACCAGTGAGATCGAAAGATGTAGGTCAGTCAGTGAGGAGCTAGAAAAAATCAAAGAAGCACACTCACTTTTGCTTATAAATCGTGAAAATTTAAAATCTGAGTGCAAATCCTTGAATTTAACTATCCTTGAGCTGGATGAAAAACTCTGTTTTTTCAAGATAGGCTCAAGAGGGCTCGATGAGGTCATGCAAAGCATGAGAGAGCCTTTCGATAAGTCAGGATTAGGTTTTGAAAAGGATTTTAGTAATGAAAGCCCTGCACAGGCTAGTACTAGCAAGCCCATCATTTTTATTAAAGAAAAATCTAGTACTCAGTCTAAGTCGAGTGACAATGGGGTCGTACTGATAGTGCCAGATCGTACTGGTAAATCAATAGGTTGGTTATCCAACAACCCCAGGCTGACAGATCAGAATAAAACTGATAAGTCCAGATCAAAGGGTAAGCTGGTAGTACAGCATAACCTGATACTGGCGAAGTCTCATACTGAGAGGACGTTAGTTCAGTCACGGAAGCTGACTAAGCAGTATGTTCCCATTGCAAGGAAGTCAGTCCCCTCGACAAGTTCGGCCAAGCAGCCAGAATATGCTGCAAGGAAGTTGAACACCCAACCCGGTCAGTACGATAACCGGGGAACCAAATCTCAAGTCCAACTTGAAAGGAGGAGTATACCAAGTAGGGGGAACACCTACTTGAGGCCAGAGCCCAACCATACTTTTCGTTCACGGGCTATGAAGGCTAACCGAAGTGGTCCATACTTGTCTAACAAGTTGCCACCAAGGTACCCATATTCGGAACCCAGATTCCGAGGTTCTCAAAAGAAGCACACTTCCAAGAGAACTCCACACACTGCCACACCTTCCCAAGCCAAAGTCATGCATTATCTTAGGAGGAAAGGAAAGGTTCCTGCCAGTGATAACAGCAAGAAGCCATTTGCTGTTAAAATCACAAAAGCGTGGATCCCCAAGGGGCTGATCACACGAGCTAATCCCGTAGGACCCGCAGAGACTCGGGGACCTAAATCTTAACTCTGTGATTGCAGGATTAGGTACAACAAGAAAAGAGTGAGTGGATCCTCGACAGTGGATGCTCAGCTCACATGACCAGAAAGAAAGAATCTTTCAGTGAGCTCAACATGATCAGAGGACCACCAGTGCTGTTTGGTGATAATTCCAAAGGAAGAGTCATTGGAAGATGATGCATTGAGCAGAACAGGCTGAGATTAATCAATGTATCTTTCATCACCAACCTAAAGCACAATCTACTCAGCGTCAGTCAACTCAGCGAGAATGGGTATATAGTCTCCTTCGAAGAATCAGAATGTCAGATCAAGGACAAGGGACAAGGCATCGGGAGACATCAAGTTGAGGGGAGTTCGCAAAGGTGGACTCTATGTAAAAGATCGGCTGAGCGAGCAGACTGACTCGTGCTTTGTTGGCACCAGTACGACAGAGACAAACTGGATGTGGCACAAAAGATTAAGCCACTTGAATTTCAAAATAATAAATCACTTGGCCAAGCACGATCTAGTAAAAGGTTTACCAAAGGGAGTGTTCAAGAAGGAAGGAGTATGCAAGGCCTGTCAGCAGGAAAACAAGCCAAGGCCTCTTTCAAGAACAAAGCTGTCAGCCCAAGCACTACCCGAGTGCTGGAGTTACTTCATATGGACTTATTTGGTCTTGTAACTCCCCCAACCATTGGAGGAAAAAGATTCTTGTTAGTAGTCGTGGATGACTACTCGTGATATACTTGGATTAAACTTCTTAAGGCCAAGGACGAGGTGAAGATCGTGCTACCGGAGCTGATCATGTGAGTCCAGAACCAGCCAGAGGTGACAGTGAAGAGAATCAAATCCGACAATGGGACAGAGTTTTGCAACGGCTCACTGATGGATTTCTGCGTAGAAGCTGGCATCGGGCATGAGCGTTCAACTCCAAGAACTCCACAGCAGAATGGCCTCGCAGAACGAAGAAATCAAATGCTTAAGGAAGCAGTCCGGACCATGCTGGCTGAGACCAGCTTGGATGAGAAGTTTTGGGGCGAAGCATTGATGACAATGTGCTACACTTAAAATCAATGTGGCATCAATGACAGACTTCAAAAGACCCCATACGAGATATATCATGGTCGTAAGCCCTCCTTAGCTCATCTTCGTGCTTTTGGTTTACCATGTTATGTTCGCAATAATGGAAATCGAAGTTAAATGCTTTTTCTCCTAAAGCTGATGAAGGCGTGTTCCTTGGTTATGGGCATCCTTCTCACAAGGGATATCAAGTATTTAATAAGACTACCAAAGTTGTGTAGATAACATGTAATGTTATCTTTGATGAGGCTACTTTGATGCGCAGGACTATGAAAGAGCTGGGAGAAGACATTTCTGAGATCAATGATGTCAATGATCAGTCGGACACAAATTCTTTCAATGACTAACTGACTGTTTCGACTAGATCTATGAAGGATGGATCGTCTCAACCAGCACCCTCGATTGGCCATCAGACAATCGAGAGGGTCGATGATGCTAACGATCATGCTGAGACCTCGAATTCCATTTCACTAAAAAAATGCTCAAATTCAAGGGGAATTCATGCTGGGATCTTCCAAATTGACGATGCTGAAGAAGAAAAGGAAGACCCAGGAAATCAGACTTGCAATCTCGAAGGCCAGACTGAGGATCTTAATGCAGAAGCTGACAGACTAGGAGACCAGACTGACAAGGACAAGGACCAGACTGACGATGTTGCTGACCAAACTGAAGATGTGGAACCATCAGTCCAGAAGGATCACAACATTGAGGAACTCGAGGGACGTAAATTATTCTAGAAGACTATTTCCTCAAAGACGTGCTAGTCGTAGGAGTCCATACTGAAGAACCATTTGTCCAACCAGTCCAGGTCGAGGAGCTTCAACAACCTAAATGGCTTTGCAATCATCCTGAAGATGCAGTATTGGATAATGTCGTCAATCCAGTCTGAACCAGACAAGGAAGTGCCCTGCTGGCATGCTACATTTCTGAAATTGAACCAACGAAGGTTGTGGATGCACTTCAATCAGCCGATTAGATCAATGCCATGCAAGAAGAGCCAAGAAGAGCTTGCAGAATTCACTCGCAACCACGTATGGGACTTGGTAGATCGTCCATCACATCAGTCTGTGATCGAAACCAAGTGGGTATTCAAGAACAAGCGAGATGAAGCTGGAAACATAGTCAGAAACAAAGCCAGACTTGTTGCCAAAGGATACGCACAGTGCGAAGGGATCGACTTCGACGAAACCTTTGCCCCCGTAGCCAGATTGGAGGCTATCAGGCTATTTCTAGCCTATGTTGCATATCATGGATTCACGGGCTATCAGATGGACGTGAAAAGTACCTTTCTCAATGGAGAACTAAAGGAGGAAGTATACATTGAACAACCTCCTGGTTTTGAAGAAGGCAACCAAGTATACAAGCTACGGAAAGCACTGCATGGATTAAAGCAAGTGCCGCAAGCTTGGTATGAGACCCTCTCCCAGTTCCTATTGAAAAATGGATTCAGAAAAGGGAAGATCGACAGGACCCTGTTCTTAATCAAAGACAGTGAAGATATTCTACTGGTCCAGATTTATGTCGACGATATTATCTTTGGGTCGAAGAACTTGAGTCTATGCGAGAAATTTGCCCAGCTGATGTAGAGTCATTTTCAAATGAGTATGATGGGCAAAATGACGTACTTCTTTGGACTACAGGTTCACCAGTCCAGTGAAGGAATATTCATTAATCAAAAGAAGTACACCAGAGATTTGATCAACAAGTATCTTCCAGAAAAGACGAAATCTTTGAGGATTCCTATGAGCACGAGTGTGCAGATCACACTAGATGAAGATGGAGAGTCAGTCGATCCATCAACTTATATGAGAATCATAGGCTCACTCCTATACTTGACAGCAAGCTGACCCGATATTTCATATGCCGTCGGAGTATGTGCGAGATTTCAAGCCAATCCAAAAAAATCACACATGGATACTGCCAAAAGGATAGTAAGGTATCTGAAGTGTACTGAGTCACTTAGAATTTGGTATCCCAGATGCGACGAGCTTGCTCTCAACGGATACTCAGACTCGGACTTTGAAGGTTGTCGTATTGATCGAAAGAGCACGAGTGGAACCTGTCAGCTTCTTAGACGTAAGCTGATAAGCTGGTTCAGCAAGAAACAACACTCGGTTGCAACATCTACAACATAAGCTGAATACGTTGCTGCTGCTAGTTGTTGTGCTCAAATTCTTTGGATTAAACAGCAGCTACTTGATTATGATGTGGACTCAGGATGTGTTCCCATCTGCTGCGACAATAACAGTGCAATGTGCATCACTAAGAATCCAGTTCACCATTCAAGAACCAAGCACATTGACATACGAAATCATTTTATTCATGATCATGTCGAGAAGAAGGACATAAGTGTGGAGTACATCCGTACTGACGATCAGCTCGCTAAAATATTTACGAAACCGCTTCCAGAGGCTCGTTTCAAGGAGCTCTGTATCAAACTCGGACTTATGGAGTTTGATGAGATTGAAGAAGGAGAAGAATAAGTCTAAGCTCTTATTCATTTTCTTGGATTTCTGAAGTATGCGGAATAAAACTAAGTCCAAGCTCTTAGTTTTGTCATATCATAGGTTGATACTGAGTCCAAGTTCTCAGTATGCCTTCAGTAACCCTTCTCCAAGGTTACATAAAAAATTTGATATTAACAAGTGGTTGAAGACGATGTGTAGCGGACTAAGATTGAGTCCATGCTCTCAATCTTATCAAGTGTTGAAGATGGAGAGATGCGGATTAAAGTTGAGTCCAAGCTCTCACTTTTCTTGAAGGATTGAAGACCAAGCTGATGGAGATCCGTGCTGACAACATTTTTTTTGTCCAAGCTTATGAAACCTATACTGATTATGAAGATTACCATACTTATCAACCAGGCTGATGACCATATTTTGGGCGGGACGTTTGAACTTCAATTTTGTGTATGCGACATGCCACATTTAATGCGATACTTAATGCGAATGGATTGTGTACAGACAATTGAATTATCTATCGAAGTCTGTGGTCCAATAGCAGAGTGCTACGACAGTATATCCAGGGCTCGAGAATGAAGCCCACATCAGAACCCGCAACCCTAGTTGTATGAATAAGCAGACTATCCAACTGCCCGAATTCCCAGAAGTCGATCCGACTTCCCGATGCTTGATCTACACCATCAATTATTCAAGCCTACTGATCTTCTTCTCACTATAAATAGGGGCATGTTCGCCACATGAAAATTATGTCAAGCTGACCCTTACCTTCCAATACTCTTTACATTCGAAAATCTATTCCCTATCGTTTCTTTCTTCCTTGATGAAGAAAAAGATGAAACCACCCGATATTACCCAAGTAACCACCTTTTTGGGTATAGTCAAATAGGGAGAAGATAAAAGGCGAAGAGAGCACGAGGAGCGAAGACTTGCTGATGAAGAAAGGAGGAAAGCAGATGAGGAAAGAAGGAAAGTTGATGAGGAGAGGCTCAGGCGAGAAGAAGAAAACAAGCAAAAGATGCAAGCTAACATGGCCAGAATGACAGAAATTATTGTCTCCCTTGTAGATATCGCCAAGCTTGTGAGCTCATCATCTAGAGCTAAAAAGATATCAGGATTATCTTCTATCTTATATTGCTTTTACTCTATTGTGACTGTATAGACTTGTCGGCTATTCCTTGTACTTGTAATCGAACTACTAAATGGATAAGCTGACTTGTTAATGACAATTCCGTTTGTCCAACAAATGGTCTTCATCTTCATGGCTGAACTTACAAAATCTAGTGTAATCGGCAAGCTTCTCTTACTCTCGTTTACTTAAGAATTTTGCTTTGAACTTACTTGAAAACATAAATCGAGCAATCTCTCTCCCAGTGTTTAGGGGGAATATCTTAAGTATAGAAGGTTGAGTTTGAGGGGGAAATTTCTCTGAGTTTATAGACTGATAGTTTCTTATTTGTAAAAACTCTGAAAGTTTTTCGCTCATTATCAGCTTAGGTTAGAGATGGCTTTGACCACACCAAAAAGGGGAAAATTGTTAGGAAATTTGTTAGAAATTTTCTTATGTTATTATATTTTGGTGGATCAAAGTATGTAAAAGCCATCTTAGATTGTTTCAGTATAGTTAAAAAAAATGTAAAATCCTGTATAGGATCTATATCGAGTTGTAAGCTGAAACTAATGTGAGTCAAACTGATGAGTTTGGATTTACAGCAAGTATGGGTTCAACCAGTATGGTAATACCTAGTACACCAAACTTACCTGCATAGGGACCAAGCATACAATGATGAATGACATCACCAGCATGGAATTGCAAGTATGATGCCACCAGCATGGATTTCCAAAGTCCCAATCCCTGCGCAAAGAGACAAAGAGAATCGTTTGAGGAACTTACTGACAAGTACAGACTTTAAGTATTGGAGATTCCTAAAAGTCTACAAGCACGAAACTTTAAGTTTCGATTCCTAGGACACTCAGTCCGAGACTCCTCAAACTGACAATATTGTCGTTCTGACACAAAGGCGAAGCGTCACAATCGTTGTTAGAAAAAGGTGGAGCAATTGCAGAATCTCTGGAAAAAGCACCACCTACCCGCCTATCGCTGCAATCAACAGAGACATCCGATTGGACACCCTCCAATTTGTTTCTAACGGACATTTAATTCAAACCTTCAAACTTACGGCTATAAATACCGGAGGATTCCCACCTGAAGAGGGTTACCCAACCTTACCGAAATCATTGCAAACTAGAACCTATTATTTACATCAAGCTTACTACTCAACGTTCGAGGCTTTCTAAGCTTACCTGTGTATCACTACAGTGAACACGAGACTTTGAACTTTTGAGTTCTTGAGTTATCACTTGGTAATCTTTCTCTCCAAGAAAGATTACAACAGTCAAGTACATCTTGTACTCTGACTCTTACGGGCAATCTGCCACCAACGAGATAGTTTCGGGGAAACTATAAAACCTTATTTCGGCGACTAGGAGGTTGAGTGGTGTGCCCACACTCCAAGGAGCTGAGAAGCGAAGAACGAGCAAGGACCAGGCGAGTATTCTTATGGACTGAAGGACGAGGCATTCTTCAGCAAGCAATAGATCATAGGATCATCTGTAAAGTTCTAAGCTTAGTGGATTTCCAGACTTAGGTCTGAAGAGTGGACGTAGGACATTTTGGTCCGAACCACTATAAAATCCTTTGTCATTTATCGCTTTCTTTTATACTGTCTGCTTACCCTCATTTAAAACTCAACACTCAAGTGTTGTAGTATATACTGAATATTGACACTAAGCACACTTGACTTTAAGAACCTGAACTAAAGATTTGACAAACCAAGCTGACACGTCACCATCAGCTTGGATAAGTGCAAGTATACCGAAACAAAAATTATATTTTTCGTTGTGCATATTCAAGTATACTCTGATAAACCAGGACCAATAGTAAATTTTTTTAAGTGTCTATTTTATTAATTGCTTAACTAAATTTGAGGATTTTTTTCTTTTTAAATTAAATGAATTAATTGATTTGATTATATTAATTAATATATTTACATAAATAATAATGACAAATTATATATATATATATATATATATGTATATATATATAGTAGTTATGATATACGAGACCTATAAATAGTTAAAAGTGAGGTAGTATGATAGTGAAAGAAAATTTAAAATTATTTAAAATAGAGGTAGTTGATGACGTGACACACACGTAGAAGTAATATGATGATATATGATAGTGGATGCTCTTAGAGGTGAATTACATTGGCGGTCTACGTGCGACGCGAGTTTGTAATTTTTGGTGATGTGGATATGCTTCATGGAATCAGATTTTTGTGGGAGGAAAAGTTTCTACTTTTAGACTCTACTATGGATGATGGGATATGTAGTGAGACAGACCCACCTCATTAATTAATGAAAGAATTTGATAGCGATAGACATAGGATGATTTTTTAATCAGAAGCTCAAGAGAGTTGTCATTTGACTTCACTATTTTCAATCGCAAAAATGAGGAGATATACACATTTATTTATATCTCTCAAACACATATCACTCAATTACAAACTCTCTGTACTCCTAAAACCAACTCTACCGCTGTAAAGGCACACAACCTTACAGCTAGATAATAACAAAATACTGATACTGCAAATATAGGACAAATTTCAGAGATCCCTTTATTACTTGCCCTCTTGCCTTGACTTTGAATTGCAAGTTGACTTCATTGCTGAGTTGGACAGTTGCAGCTGATGTGATATCTTAACAGGCCCCCTCAATTCAAGCGCGGCTAAATAAATAACTCCGAGTTTGTTCCGCAGTCGGGTGAAGAATTGTAAACTTAATGGTTTTGTGAGAACATCAGCGGTTTGATCAATGGAAGGAACATGTTGCACTTGAACAAATCCAGCTGCTACAAGTTCGCGCACAAAGTGTAAATCAAGCTCAATATGCTTTGTTCTAGCATGCAAAATAGAATTTGATGCTAGAGAAGTGGCACTAAAATTATCTATCCAAATAGTAGGAACTTTAGGACTTGAGATTGAGAGCTCACTGAGTAAAGAAGTTATCCAAATAATATCAGATGTGACCTGAGAAAGACTTCGATACTCTGTTTCAGTGCTAGAACAAGAAACTACCGTTTGCTTCTTTGAACACCAAGAGACCAAATTTCCACCAAGAAACACACAACACCCTGAAAAAGACCTTCGATCATCAATGTCGGAAGCCCAATCTGAGTCCGAGAAACCAACGATGTTCAGCTTACTTGAGGGAGTGATGTGTAAACCTTGATCCATAGTGCCTGCTAAATATCGAAGAATCCATTTTACGGCCTTTCAGTGAGTGTCTAATGGAGAAGCCATAAACTGACTAACTTTATTAACACTAAATGAGATCTCGGGCTTTGTGATAGTCAAATATTGCAGAGCACCCACTATACTTTTGTACAACTTTCCATTAGCTGTTGATTGACCTTCAAATTTCGAAAGTTGGAGGGAAGCCACCATTGGAGTTGGACAACCATCGGCCCCCTGCATGTTCACCCGTTCCAGGATGTCCTTGATATAATTTCTTTGACAAAGATGCAAGCCATTTGAAGTTGGAGTGATCTCAATTCCAAGAAAGTGGTGAACGGAACCCAAGTTTTTAAGTGAAAAAGATGTACCAATCTGTTGAACAAGAGAAAGAACATCGACTGAGAGTTACCTGTCACAAGAATATCATCTACATATATCAAAAGATAAATAGTAGATGAAGTTGATATCTTGTAGAAGAGAGAGGTGTCAGCTTTGGATTGGGAAAATCTTAAGCGAATTAACACAGCTTTGATGGTAAAAAAAACCAGGATCTTGAGGCCTGTTTAAGACCATAAATAGCTTTATGTAACTTGCAAACTTGAGGAGGATTGGAGAAATGCTCAAAACCGGGAGGCTGCTTCATATAAATTTCCTCTTCGAGTGTGCCATTAAGAAAGGCATTATCCACATCAAGATGTAAGATTGGCCAATGAGAAGAAACAACAATGGTGAGGATGATTCTTATTGTTGCAGGTTTAATGACAAGACTGAAAGTTTCAGAAAAATCAAAACTTGGTTCTTGAGAGTAACCTTGAGCAACCAACCGGGCTTTGTATCTTGAAATGCTTCCATCAGAGTGCCTTTTTATTTTGAAAACCCACTTGCAACCGACAAGATTTTTATCAGGGGGCAAAGGAACAGGAGACCATGTATTATTCTTGACAAGTGCTTGGAGTTCTTGAACCATGGTTGTTTTCCAATGAGGACTTGAGAGAGCATCCTGCACCACTTTTGGTTCACTAAGCAAAAAACTTATCACTGGAACTGGTAGAGCTTGAAAGAGTAGCAAAATTTATTTTTTTTGGCTTGAATATGCCAGCTTTGGAACGGGTGATCATGGGATGAGTATAAGTATGAGAAGAAGTTGAAGATGAAGAACTGGATGCAGGACTGTCATCAGATATGTTGTGATTTAAAGGGGCGGAATAGGACTGAAGATGACTTGTTGAAGGAGAGGAAGAAGAGTGTTGTGAGGGAGGTGTATTAGGTGTATCTGCAATGTGAATATCAGTTATTGGCTGAGAGAAAGAAGGCAACGTTGAAGGTGAAATGAAATTGGCTGGAGGAGTGATGGATGGAGTAGGTGCAGGAGTAGGTAGAAGACCTTTAAAGGGGAGATTTTGCTCATAAAAAATAACATCACGAGATACAATGATCTTTCCTGAGGGTAAAAGAACTTTGTAACCCTTGTGTGTGGTGCTATAACCAAGAAAAGTACCACTTGCAGACCTAGGCTCAAGCTTGTGTTTTTGTGTAGGGTCTCAGGTTAGGATAACATAAACACCCAAACACTCTAAAAGTAGAGTAATCAGGTTTTTGCTTGTACAATTATTCAAGGGGAATTTTGTACTGCATAACCTTGGAAGGCAACCGATTAATGATGAAGACAACACTTGTAAATGCATCATCCCAATACTTCAAAGGAAGATTAGATTGAAACAATAGAGCAAGACCTGTTTCCACAATATGTCGATGCTTCTTTTCTGCTAGGCCATTTTGTTGTGGGGTGTAAGGACAAGAGACACGATGGAGAATGCCACATTTCTGAAAAAAAGAGACCAAGCCCCTGTACTCTCCCCCCCAATCTGTTTGGAGAGTTTTGATTTTTTTTCCAAATGAGTCTCAACCATAGTTTTGAAAGCAATGAACACATTATAGACTTAGATTTGGACTTAAGGAGATAAATCCAAGTGAACTTGTATAGTGATCAATAAAACTAATGTAATAACTATGCCCATTTATGGAAGTAACTGGGGCAGGACCCCACAAATCACTATGTATTAAAGCAAGAGGACTAGAGTGCTCAGACGTGGAAAGAGTGTAAGGAAGTTTATGCATTTTTGAATAAGAACAAGACTGGCACAAAGAAGAAGATAACATAGGATTAAAAGGAACATTACAACTTTTCAAAGCCCTTTTAGCTATCTCAATAGAATAGTGGCCCAATCTTTGGTGCCAAATATCTAAGCTATGTGGCTTTAAAGAAGATGCAAAGGTACAAGGAGCATAACTAGGCTGAACTAAACAAGAATCTAAATTGGAAGCACTCTTGCAAAAGCTGCTTTGTGGAGGAACAATGGAGCAACTGAAGGCAGTAGGAGTGTTTGAATTTTGGAAGATGAAGTGGTATAAACCATCCCTAATAGTGCCTTGGAGCAGGACTTGCTTCGTGAGACTGTCCTTAACGAAACAAAAGAAGGAGTGAAATTTAAAGAAAACATTATTCTCTACACAAAACTGAGACACAGAGAGTAAGTTTTTAGTAATATGTGGAACGTGCAAAACATTGTTAAGAGTGGCATTACCAACATGACTAATGTCCACACCCTGACCGTTGCCCATTTGCAATCTGTGATAACCATCGTGTTCAGAGGCTATGTTCAAGTTAGACAAATCACTAGTGATGTGGTGGGTAGCACCAGAATCAGGATACCAGGAGGTGTTGTGCTCGGAAGAGGCATAGGAAGGCGTTTGAACTACAGACATGCGAGCAACATTCAGATTCAGATGATGCTGAAATGAGATTTGTTGTTGCTGTTGTTGGTTGGATGAATTCTGAGCTGTGTATGGATTCTGTGCTTCATAAGCTTGATCGAATCTGTGCCAGCATTTGTCGGCTGTGTGGTTAGGCTTTCTACAGACTTGGCAAAAATTCCTACCACTTTGAGATCTATTTCTTCCTCTGAAACCTGCTCTCTGATTTCTACTTCCATTATGCTAATTAAAACTTTGATATCCTCTGCCTCGACCTCTAGCTCTGCCTCGACCACCTAGAGGAATGGGGTCGTAACTTTTCTACAACGAGTTGTAAGATAACATATTGGCTACTGGCTGAGAACTTTTAGTGTTAATGATATGCCCTTTGGTAGACTCCAATCTTGATTCAAAACTCAAAAGCAAGGCTTGTACATCATTAATGGAGACTGGTTCTATCCTGGAAGTGATATTGACCATGACAACATCATATTAACATCCTAGACCAGAGAGAATATGGAGCACGTGATCTTCCTCTGAGACTTTATACCCAGCTGAGCTGAGTAGATCACAACAAACTTTTATTTTGTTCAAGTAATCTCTCATAGACAAATTTTCCTTATTGAGTGTTTGAAGCTGCAACTTGTATTGCATCAGTTTGGCACGGGATTGGCTCGCAAAATTTATCTCCAATGCACTGCACACTTCAGCTGCGGTGGTTAATCCAACTATTAAGATCATGATTTCTTCAGACAAGGAAGATTGGATCGATGCACATAGTAACTGATCCTGCCTTGTCCAGACTTGATGCTCAGGATTCAACCTCTTCTTTTGGCTATCTTGTTCAACGAACCATTCATCTGGTGGCATGTGTGTTCCATAGAGGAATCCTTCGAGGCCATATCCTCGTACTGTGGTAAGTATCTGCTGCTTCCATACCAAATAGTTGTTTTCTATAAGTTTGATAGAAATAGAGTGGTTTTGAGGAAATAGAGGAGTGGTTGAAGAAACTAATGCAGATCCAGAACTTGTTTGAGAGGTCTGCCCATCCATGGTTATAAAAGTAGATTAAATAGAAAAGAAAAGGAGGAGCGAGGGGTAACAAAAGCAGGCATTAAAAACCTGGCGCTCTGATACCATGAAAGAATTTGATAGGGATAGACATAGGAAGATTTTTTAATCTGAAGCTCAAGAGAGTTGTCATTTCACTTCACTATTTTCAATCGCAAAAATGAGGTGAGATACACATGTATTTATATCTCTCAAATACATATCACTCAATTACAAACTCTCTGTACTCCTAAAACCAACTCTACAACTGTAAAGGCACACAACCTTACAACTAGATAATAACAAAATACAGATACAACATAGGTAGGTGATAAGCTCATTATTTTACTCGCTTATCTATATTATTTTCTACTATTTTATGTAGTTTTAGTGAGTTTATATATATATTATGTGCATGAGTCTATATTAGGTGGTATTATGCGCATTTTGGTGTTTTTTGCAGGTTTTAGGCCTAAATTCACTTGAAAGTCATTCCGAAAGCAGTGACGTGTAAGAGTAGCAGTGAAGATTTCTTCCACAAGAGGAATTCGAGCTATTGGCACATGTCAATGGATGATGCTTTGAGTTAGCTCTCCAACGCAACTGGAATCGGGTCAATCGGAGTTCGGGAGAGAAAGTTATGGCCAAAACCGTGAGACCGCGCAGAAGGGGCGAGAAGCTGCGTCGCCAGACGCCAATGAGCATCGATCGACGCCGACCAAGAAGTCACGTCGATCGATGTGGATCAGCCACGATCGACGCAAGGCTGTCAGCTGGAGTGGAAATTCGATGAAAAACGGATTTATTCATATCTTTAGCCCTAGATTTGACAGGATACATATCCACCTCTATAAATAGCCTACTAAATTCGATTTTTC
>JAPKLW010001437.1:69566-126229 GCA_026898455.1 Plectranthus barbatus
TGGATCGATAACCTTAGGGTTTACAAATTTATTTGCCGCTATTATTATAATTAATCTGTTAGAAATAGCAGTGATCAGTAGGACAAGTTTCAGAGATCCCTTTATTACTTGTTCTCTTGCCTTGACTTTGAATTGCAAGTTGATTTCATTGCTGAGTTGGACAGTTGCAGCTGATGTGGTATCTTAACAATTAATTAATAATATATCAGACGTGGGTTTTGTAAGTTTTGGTTAGGTAGATGGGAAATGATGGGATTTGTATTGAGACCCACCTCATGTTATAAATTAATTAATAATAATAATATCAATATTCTTCTAAACATAGGAAAGTTGAAACCGTTCCCATCCTGCAATTGGAGCAGTACAATATTGTTTGTATTAAATACAATTAATTAATTTAAATTCACACAACGAGATATCCTTAAGAAAACTCGAACTCATGATCTTTTAATCATAAGTAAAGCACTTTAATATAGATTACTACTTACTGTTATTAGTCAAAATAATAAAGCCCATACATGTGACGAAGGACGAAGGAGAGATTATGTTGGTCCCGAAATCAAAGTACGTAATATGCAGTGGAAGTAGTAACTTGCACTTGTTCTCCTAAACTGACAGAAACTTAGTTTAGGGTACTTGAAAGTCTTTAAGCTTAGGTCTGCCGTTATTAAGTAAGTTTCACAGAATATACGCTTCAATACTTGGACAAGTATTAATGGTTTTGAAAGTCAGTTTGCGAAACTAAATAAAGACAGAAACTTAAATGAAAGCGGTAAAGAACACATGATATTTTATAGTGGTTCGGATCTAAAAATCCTACATCCACTCTTCAGACCCTTGGTCTGGATAAATCACTAAGTAAATACAAGTCTCCTTACGATCTATACACAACCCGTCGGCACTCCATCCTTGGGCCTGCTGTGGTCACTTGCCTAGGAACTCCTTGTACGTTTAGTCTTCGGGTTAAAGTGAGGACGGCACCCCGCAGCCTTCTTCCTGGTGGTTGGATGTTTACTATTCTTCCCAGAACTCAGGTGGTTGGCAAAAGCCCATGAGAATCAGAATCTCAGAGTAGGAAACTGACTGCTATGAATATATCTTGGAAAGATATATTCACCAAAGGATAGCTTTAGCTAAAAAGCTTTAGCCTCGTGCTAAGAGAGTGTAGCACGGAGTAATAACTTGAGTCAGGAACTCAAGTCTCGTGTAAGGAAATACGGAAACTCAGAGAGTTTTAGCAGAGAGATGGCTTAGATATATGCTCTTTGTAGAGTGGAATTCGTAACCGTTTAAGGTTGAAGGGCAGACCTATTTTGAATTTATGCCCGTTAGACACAAAAATCCAGTCGTTAGACTCATGAAGGATGTCGTCCAATCATAGCCCATACTATAGGTCTGCTCTGTTCTGCTCTGCTGTGTCAGTGTACTATACACTAACTTTGCGTCAGACTAAGTTTCAGTCTGAGGAATCTAAGTTTGGATATCCTCGTACTGACTTTTACTTAGGCATGAATATGCCGAAGTCTGACTGAGCTTTGATGTCTTTGAATAGCTCGTGCTTTCAAGGTAGAGACTCTTATACTGACTTCCCATAGTCAGTATAGCCAGCCCTCATACTGACTTCCCATAGTCAGCATGGCTAACCCTCATACTGACTTCTCCTAGTCAGTATGGAAATCCCTAATACTGACTTCTCCTAGTCAGTATGGAAAACCCTATACTGAGTACCCAAACTCAGTTTTGGTCAAGGCTAAACTTGGTGAAAACCAAGTTTCAAGCTCGTACGCTTCTTCAGTTCTCGAGCATTTCCTATGTTCGATCTTTAGTCACTAAGTTCTATTACAACTCGATTGATCCTATACAAGGATTACATTTTTAAAACTCTAGAAACTGAAAAATTGACTAAGATGGCTTTTTCAACCTTTGACCCACCAAAACACAAAAAGTAAAGGAAGGATTTTTTTAATAAAAATCCTAACAATTTCCCCCTTTTTGGTGTGGTCAAAGCCATCTTTTCCCAATGCTAATGAGGAGTGGACAACTTTAGAGTTTTTACAAATTTGACGATTAGTCACATAAACTCAGAAAAGTTCCCCCTCAAATTCAGCTTTCTACTTAAGATCTTCTCTTTATAGATTTGGAGAGATATTGCTCGATTGATTTTCAAGTTAGTTTAGAGCAATTTTAATCTTAAGTACGAGAGAGTCAAAAGCCTGCTGATTACACTAGCGTGTGTAAGTTCAGCATTTGAAGAGTGAAGACCTTTGTTGGACAAAAAGAGATTGTCATCAACAAGTCAGTTTATCCTTTAATATTTTCATTACAAGTACAGGGATAAACTAACTAAAAGAAACCTATACAGAACTATTACAAGTCTATACTAGGCTGCTTCCGGTCTTCATGATCTTCCAACTGACTTCTGCTGGGTCTTGATCTGATTACCATTATCCAAGGAAGGCAACTAGATTGCATGGCTAGTTTTTCACCATCCTTGGAGTCTTAGTCTTCCAGCAGTTTTCAATCAGGGAGGTAGTGCGGCTTTGCACTTTGTGGGAAGGAAAGATCAAACGTCTTCCCTTTTCTTCTCTTCTCACCTCCCGATTTCTTCTTCATTCGCCAGGCTCTCCTTCAAGAAATTTGCCATTGGTCGGCAGGGAGGCGAGGCAAAGAAGTTCTCTAAGTGCCAATGCCCCGTTGCTTGGCATGTCACTTTGAGCAGTGAGTTTTGTGGTTTGTAGAAGGAGACGATAACGGTAGAAGGTATCTTCTGATATCTTTTGCTCCTTCTACAACCTCTTCATCCTACTCACGCTCTATATTCTGATGTCTTCTGCTCCTTCCATACTTCTTTTCCCCCTCTTTAACCGCACCTAAAAGGGTTGTGAGGATATATCTAGTGGCTTGGGCTCCTTTGCCATTGTGCCAGATCGAAGGGTAATGGTGAATGAAAATGAAGTATAAACTCGGAAGGAAGGGCTCGACAATGAAGAAAAGGAATGTTTTTCAAAGAAAATAAGATGAACCCTATTTATAGCAGAAAAATGGTTTAAAAGAATAAATGTACCGTAAAACCTATCGGTCTCTTGAAATTCGGCGAAGGTTGTGATGTGTTGCCTCGTGATTTGCATTGTGAGATTTGACTTGAGTGGCATGGGAAGCGACGTTATCCACATGTCAAATGTTGATTCAACGATGCTTAATACGCATTTAGAGCATCATAACCGATGCGATCACCTTTGGTATTTGAAATCCCGCCTTTTGATCTTCTATGCTGACTAAGAGTCAGTTGCTAAACTGAGAGTTGGAAATCAGTTTAATTCCACATCCATCCTTCAAAATTTTCTAAGTGTTAAAACTAAAACTTGGTTTTCTTCAACAAGTCACCATGATCCACCGTAATTCAGAAGAATTGGCAATGTTGTGGAAACGCATACTGAGTACACGTCCTTCATGCGGAAACTTGGTTGGAAGTAAGTATCGTCTTCCTTTCTGGACGCTTCTTGGAACAATCTTTTCAGCACTTAGCTAGGTAGAGAACTTCATACTGTGTTGCGTAGACACCACTTGAAAGGATTTTCTTCAAAGATTGGAGTATGATGTCTCGATGTAGAGAATTACACCAAGTCTGTAAAACTGAGAGTTTGAACTCAGTTTCAATCGGCGATTGATGGAGTTTTTCTTCCTCGATCTTCCCTTTTGATGAATTGTGTCAGTGACACCATAAGGGAGAATAAGAGCAAAACTGAGAGCTGAGACTCAGTTTTATTCCGCACTTACTCCTCTTCAATCAAGATTTCGTCGAGCTCCAATAAACCAAGTTTGATGCATAGCTCCTTGATTCTGGCTTCAGGAAGTGGCTTGATGAAGATATCTGCAAGTTGATCTTCAGTTCGGATGTATTCTACGGACACATCTTTCTTCTCGACATGATCTGTTATGAAATGATGCCTTACATTGATGTGCTTGGTTCTAGAATGGTGAACTGGGTTCTTCGTGATGCACATTGCACTGCTATTATCACAGTAGATTGGTGCACACCCAGTTTTGACTTCATAGTCAAGCAATTGTTGCTTGATCCAAAGCACTTGAGCACAACAGCTTGCTGCAGCAACATACTCAGCTTCGATTGTTGACGTGGCTACTGAATGTTGCTTCTTGCTGAACCAATTTACAAGCTTGTGTCCTAGGAACTGACATGTTCCGCTTGTGCTCTTCCAGTCAATTCTGCATCCTCCAAAATCTGAATCTGAGTAAGCATTTAGAGTAAGCTCATTAGTTTTGGGATACCAAATACCTAAGGATTCTGTCCCTTTGAGGTATTTGACTATTCTTCTGGCATCTTCCATGTGCGACTTCTTTGGATTAGCTTGAAACCTCGCACATACTCCAACTGAGTAGGAGATAACTGGCCTACTTGCAGTTAAGTATAGTAGTGACCCAATAATGCCTCTGTACATAGTTGGGTTGACTGCTTCACCTTCTTCATCAAGGTTGATTTGTGCACTTGGGCTCATAGGAATCCTCAATGGCTTGGTCTTCTCTGGGCAAAACTTGCTGATCAAGTCCTTGGGATACTTCTTCTGATTGATGAAGATTTCTCCTTCGGACTGAAATACTTGAAGACCCAGAAAGTAAGTCAATTTACCCATCATGCTCATCTGGAAGTTTTTTTGCATAAGTTGGGCAAATTTTTCACACATCTTCAAGTTTCTACATCCGAATATAATATCGTCGACTTAGATCTGCACAAGAAGGATGTCTGCTCCATCCTTGATTCTGAACAGTGTTGTGTTGATTTTGCCTTTCTGGAAACCGTTCTTGAGGAGAAACTGAGACAGAGTCTCATACCAAGCTCGGGGTGCTTGTTTCAACCCATAGAGAGCCTTCCTCAATTTATAAACTTGATTTCCTTCTTCAAATCCTTGGGGTTGTTCCACATATACTTCTTCTTTGAGCTCCCCGTTCAGAAAGGCACTCTTCACATCCATCTGGAAAACTGTGAAGTTGTTGTGAGCGGCATAAGCAAGGAATAGTCAGATAGCTTCAAGTCTGGCTACTAGAGCAAAAGTCTCATCTAAGTCGATCCCTTCACATAGAGCATACCCCTTTGCTACGAGCCTTGCCTTATTCCTTACTATGTTTCCTGTCTCGTCTCTCTTATTCTTGAAGACCCATTTGGTGCCAATAACTGACTGATGATTTGGTCGATCCACCAAGTACCATACTTCATTTCATTTGAACTCAGCAAGCTCCTCTTGCATGGCGTTGATCCAGTCAGTAGATTTCAGAACATCCCCGATCTTCGTAGGTTCTGACTGCTAAGAGATAAAATAAGTTAGCAATGCACTTCCTTGTCTCGTGCAAACTAAGTTTGCAACATTGTCTAGCACGGCCTCAACGGGATGATGTCTCAACCATTTTGGCTTCTGGAGCTGAGTGACTTCAATCGGTTGAACAAATACTCCAGCATACTCAGTATCGTGTTCTCCCGATACTGGAACTTGAACTAAGGTTGATTCCACCATGGCTAGATCGTCTGGAACATGAACTTGATCAGCATCACCTGGACTTGAATCTTCTTCTCCAATGATGACTTCCACTATTTACGTTCCTTGGTCTTCTTAGCTCACTGCTGGTTGAACCTCTTCAAGATGAACATCTTCATCTTCAGGTAAGTCAGCTTGGATAGGCAACTCAGTTTCAGTTTGGCCACCAGACTGAGCTTTGTCTTGATCTCCTGAGATTCCCCCTTGATTGATGCCTGCGGTTATTGTTAGTGAACCAATGACCTCAGCAAGGTCGGTTGCATCACTGGCCCTGTCCTCTGGATTACTTGAATGATCATTCATAGATCTAGCCTGAGAAACTCCATTAGAATTTTCTTTATCAGAACTGAGATTCTCACAGGCATCTTTGATCTCGTGATCACTAAATTCCAGGTCCTTTAAGGTCCTGCGCACTAAGATAGACTCATAAAAAACAATAGAGCATGTTACTTCCACAAGTTCGGTGGTCTTGTTAAGTACTCTATATCCCTTGTGTGAAGGGTGTCCATACCCAAGGAACACACCTTCATCCGCCTAGGGACTGAAAGTATTTAACTTAGACTACCCATTGTTATGGATGTAACATCCAAAAGCACGTAGATGAGCTATAGAAGGCTTACGACCATTGTAGACTTCATACGGGGTTTTGTGATGGCGACTGTTGATAGCGCTTCTATTCTGTGTATAGCACGCCGTCATCAAGGCTTCTCCCCAGTAGCCTTCTCTTAAGTCAGCTTCAGCAAGCATAGTCCTCACTGCCTCCTTTACTGTTCTGTTTCTTCGCTTGGCAAGACCATTCTGCTGGGGCATCCTTGGAGCTGACTTCTCATGAGCAATGCCAGCATCAGCACAGAAATCCATCAGAGGACCATTGCAAAACTCAGTCCCGTTGTCTGATCTGATTCTTTTCACGGTGACTCCCTTGTTGTTTTGCACTTGAAGGATGAGTTCTGGAAGCTGAATCTTCACTTCATCCTTGCTCTTCAACAGCCTCACCCATGTGTATCTCGAGTAGTCATCCACTACAACGAGAGTGAACCTCTTTTCTCCAATGGTGGGTGGCTTGACCGGTCCAAACAGATCCATATGAAGTAGTTCAAGGATCATGTCTCTGCTTGCTGCGATGGTGTGATTCTTGAATGAAGCTCTGGTTTGCTTTCCCATCTTGCATGCTCTGCAGACACCTTCTTCTTTCTTGAATCCTGCTTGCGGTAGGCCTTCCACAAGCGCAAGTAGGCCTTCCACAAGCTTGTGCTTGGCTAAGTGTCTGATTGATTGGAAATTCAGGTGGCTAAGCCTCTTATGCCATAGCCAGTTGACTCCTTCTTGGGATGAGCTTGTTGCAACAAGGCACGTGTTAGGCTTAAGGCTCTCCCAATCCACAAAGTAGAGACTTCCTTTCTTTACTCCCTTAAGTACAGTCTCCTTGGAGTTTTTGTCGTTAATCAAGCAATCTTCTTCGGCAAAAGTCACCTCATACCCGGATTGATTAAGCTAACTAACACTCAGCAGGTTATAATTGAGGTTGGTGACTAAGGATACATTGTTGATGGTGACTCCATTATACTCTAAGCATCCTTTGCCGATTACTCTCCCTTTTGAGTCATCTCCAAAACTAACTAGAGGTCCTTTTGACATCTTCAGGTTTGAGAGGAGATTTCTTTCTCCAGTCATGTAGGCAGAACACCCACTGTCCAAAATTCAAGCTCTTTTCTTCTTCTTGAGCTGACTTTGGTGGCTCTGTACTTGCAAAACAAATAAGGTTAGACTAAAAGTACCCGTGTTTCTACGGGTCCTGCAGGGTTAGTCTTATGGATCCATCCTTTGGGAATCCATACTTGCCTCACCTTAAAATTAGGTGATACTACATCCTCTCCCTTTCTCTTCCTTTTGAGATAGTGAATGCTATTGATATGCATGTTTAAAGGAGTGGGTTGTGTGTGTGAAACCTTGCCAGAAACTGAGTTTCTTGAAATCAGATTTCTAGGAACTGACTTCCCAGAAACTGAGTTTCTCGAAACTAAGTTTCGGTTGGGTTCTTGGAAACCAAGTCCGGGGTGTACAGTCTTCCTAGTCCTTAAAATAGAAAAGTGATTGGACTCAGACTTCGCATAGGTGACCTTCCTATACGGATAAGTTCTCTTCTTATAAGAATTATGAGTAGGGAAGGATTTCTAGAATTCGGAAATGATACTGACTTTTTGCAAAGATCAGTTCTAGCTGCTGAAGTGGTTTTCCTCACATTAGAAACAGTCTGCTTGACCCACTTCTTAGGCATAGAGGGCTTCATTTCAGGTTAATTTGACTTGTAGGTCAAATTATTTTTAAGCTTGGGTGCTGAAGTCAATTTTAAAACTGACTTCTTCCCTTTACCCTGATTGGCCACTGAGTTCTGTCTAAACTGAATACTCCTCTGCCTAGCAGCTTAACTTCTAAACTAGAATCCTTCTAAAAATGATGATTAGAGATATTTCTAGTTTCAGAAGTTGGTGCATGATTGCTCAAAATGTTTTTTGAAAATCCTAGTCCTCACTTGTCAGATGGACCACGTTGTAAACTTAGGGCTTCTGAAACTTTGCTAGTGCTAGAATAAAGTGAGCAGATAAGTTTTTGATCACTAGCTATTTTCAGTTTTTGAGATTCGCATTCTTCATAAAGAGATTTAAAAGATTCAAGTAGACTAGAATGCTCCTCCCTAAGCTTGGATAGCTCTTCACTTACTGACTTCGATCCTTGGATTTCCTTAGTCAATTTTGAAACTTTAAGTTTCAGTGAGGCTTTCTCGCCAGGTAAAACATTTTTTAATTCATAAAATTTTTAAAATTCTTTATTTAAAACTTCGAGGGTTACATCCTCTAAATCTGAGCAATAAGATTCGGAATCCTCTTCAATGCATGCTATAGGAATAGAAACTGAGTTTGAAATATTTACCAAGTTTGGCGACTCAGCTCCAGTTCCTTCTTCTTCGGATTCAGATGCTCCTTTTTCTTCTCCAAGCTTGGCCATCAGAACCAGGAATGCTTCCTGCACGGCCTCATCGTTCTTAGGGACTTTAAAATATTCATGCAAATGTCGGGTGCAATAGTAAAATTGCCTGAGATTGGGCTGGAGTTGAGTAAGGAATTGTGGTTCAAGCCTTTGATCAACCCGGCTATGGATTTGACGGAAGATGTAAGTATAGTTTTTAATTATTTAATTTTGTTAATTTTTTCAGATTTTGATTTTATAATTAATTATTTTGATTTATGTGTTAACAGCTTATACAGTTATATATTAATGTGAACCGAGAGTTCATAAGGGTGGGATTTCTGAATAATGATGGTGTAGATCCGGAAAGTACCATCCTTCTAAGCCCTCATTTTTTTGTAAGTTATTCCTACATTTTTTTTATTCTTTTTAGTTTTGGAATTTTAGATTTTACAAAAATTTATTAATCTATATATGTAGAGATTACTCTGTAATGATTGGGATAAATTCAATCCTCCTGAGGCTATTGAGGGGACGTACCCATTAGGGGCGGCAACCTCTGACTCGACCCGACAACCCGACCTGAACCTAACACAAAATTAGCGGGTTGGGTCAACCCATTTAACTGTTGGGTCAATTTTGGGTTGAACCCACGAACCCAATTAAATTTTGGGTCGGGTTCGGGTCACCTGTGGGTCAACCCGCGTAACCCGAATAACCCGCAAAATTATCAATTTGAAATTAATAAAGTTTTATATCTGACCATTTAAGCAACTTTTTTAATATATTTGATTTTTATTCATCAATATTATATTCAATGTGTTATACTATAAATTAAATTCTATATTATACATCAAATTATACATACATATAATAATAATAATAATAATAATAATAATAATAATAATAATAATAATAATAATAATAATGAAAATAAAAAAAGAAATATACCTAACACAAATTCTATGAGGTTTGATTACAAAATTGTCCTATTAAAGATAGTTTAATTGTATTATATAAAAATAGTAAATATAATAAATTAGTGGAATGTAATATTTAAAAAACATGACAAATATAAATTTGTTATATCTTTTATTATAAAGAATATATTTATGTTATAAAATATATAGATAGATTATCTAATTATTTAAAATATAATTATAAGATTATAAACATATTATATATATACATATATTAGTATATTTATAATATATGTTTTTTATATATTTGATAATACCAAAGCAGGTAGATAAAATACAAAACTTATAAAGAAAGATAAAATAGTGAAAACATAAAATTTTACTAAAATATATTATATATGTATAAGCTATAACATTAAAATATATCAAGTAAAATAAAATTAATGTGATGTAATGATTTACACCCGCACTATGTGCAAATTAATTATATGATATTTTATTTTATGATATATTAAGATGAAATTAATAGAGTTATATATCTTAATATTTTTATAGATTATTTTTAATATTTAATTTTTATTCGTTAATGTTACACATATTATAATATAAATTATTTTCTACATTATACGTCAAATTATATATACATTTAATAAAAATAAAAAGAAGTACATTAAACAAAAAATCTATGAGATTTGATTTTAATATTATCCTATAATAATGTTATATTTGTATTATTTTAATAGAATAGTAAATATAATAAATTAATTAGATATAACAATTTACAGAAAAAGTGACAAATATAATTTTTTTTAATATTTTTAATTATTTTTTATTGTAAATATGTTATAATAGAATAAATACAATAAAAATAAAAACAAAAAATTATGTGAATTTTTGGAGTGAACAATTTATTTTACTACTTTACTTTGATATATATATATATATATATATATATATATATTAATTTATTTTATTTTTAAATTTGGTTAGAATATATAAATAAGATTTAAACTAAAAAGATTTATATATCTTATTTTTTAAATTTGGTTAGAATATTTGAATAAGATTAAATGGGTCATTTGGGTCATTCTCGGGTCGACCTGAAAATAAACAGGTCGGGTTCGGGTTGAACTTTCTGACCCGAAAAAATAAATGGGTCGGGTTCGGGTTGGCATATAACGTATTAATATTAGGTCTCAACCCGACCTGCCAACCCGAACCCAACCCAATTGTCACCCCTAGTACCCATTGCAGTAACCGAGCATCGAATTCTCGAATATAAGAATAATTTATTGTTTTTTAGATTTAAAAAAGAAAACCAAAATTAATATAAGTATGATAGTAAAAATATAAGAAAATTTTAGATTAAAAAAAAACCAAAATAAATATAAGTATGATAGTCAAAATATAAGAAAATTTTAGATTAAAAAAAAACAAAAAAAAAATATAAGTATGATAGTTGAACTATAAGTATGATAGTAGAACTATAAGAAAATATAAGAAAATTGAAGAAATATAAGAAAATTGAATTAATAAGTACAAATATTAAAAGTATATTTTAGAAATTCATCTTTATAAGTACAACATATAGTTGAAATATAAGCATGATAGTTGAAATATAAGTATGATAGTAGAAATATAAGAAAATATAAGAAAATTGAAGAAATATAAGAAATTTGAAGAAATATAAAAAAATTGATGGTAGAAATATAAGTATGATGGTGGAAATGTAAGTATGATAGTAGAAATATAAGAAAATTGATTTAATAAGTACAAATATTAAAAGAATATTCTAGAATTTCATCTTTATAAGTATAACTTATAGTTGAAATATAAGTATGATGGTAGAAATGTAAGTATGATAGTAGAAATATAAGAAAATTGAAGAAATATAAGAAAATTGAATTAATAAGTACAAATATTAAAAGTATAATTTAGAATTTCATCTTTATAAGTATAACTTATAGTTGAAATATAAGTATTATAGTAGAAATATAAGAATAACTTATAGTTGAAATATAAGTATTATAGTAGAAATATAAGTATGATAGTAGAAATATAAAAAAAATTGAATTTATAAGTACAAATATTAAAAGTATAATTTAGAATTTCATCTTTATAAGTATAACTTATAGTTGAAATATAAGTATGATAGTAGAAATATAAGAAAATTGAATTAATAAGTACAAATATTAAAAGTATAATTTAGAATTTCATCTTTATAAGTATGACTTATAGTTGAAATATAAGTATTATAGTAGAAATATAAGTATGATAGTAGAAATATAAGAAAATTGAAGAAATATAAGAAAATTGAATTAATAAGTACAAATATTAAAAGTATAATTTAGAATTTCATCTTTATAAGTATAACTTATAGTTGAAATATAAGTATTATAGTAGAAATATAAGAAAATAAATTTAATAAGTACATAATCGTGCACTCGAATTTATTGTAAAAAAATTCGAGAACTCGTACTAACCAACACATACACAAAATAGAAAATTTCATCCAAATCGAGGTAATCTGTCAAATCAAAGCAATGATAGGCCTACCAGCTAGAAGACAAAAATCATAATTGATAAAGTTATTGTAACACCCGTAAAAATTTCATCGCTCTCTTTAACTATTAATTTATTTTTATTATTAATTTAAAACTTGGCGAGCAAGAATATGGAAACTATGTAATATAATTTTTGGGAATTATATAGTTATACATTAAATTGATTTGTGACTTTTCACCACTTGTCTTATAAATTGTATTTTAGTATATTAATAAGGGAGGAATATTGTATTATAAGTCAATGCATAAAATGTGAACATTCTCCTCCTCTCTTTTTCTCTCACGCACGCCTCCTCTCTTTCTTTCTACTCTATTCCTTTTTTTTAACTTTCCTCCATTAATGAACTAGGGGAGCCCCAAAAAGCATGAAGATCACCCCTTTCACCAATGATTTTCGTCCACTCCAAGAACAAAAATTGATCTCCTCGTTTCCCTCTACAAGATCATCCGAATGGATTTCTTTATTCCCAAATTTCGAAAATCACCAAGCCCATAGCAGCCCCTCCTCTCTTCAATATGGGAAAAATTAGCATCACCAAGGTCAATTAAACAAGGAAATCGAAGATTGGAGCCAAGGAGAGGCCTGAAACCCGTCGACCCTCTTTCCTCTTGGTGCTGGAAATTTTCAGCACCTAATGTATGTGTATCTCTCACTCCCTACTTCCTTTCTTTTATGTTATTGGTGTAATTTGAGTATATTTTGAGTATAGATATGATATATTAACTTGTTTTTAGTTATAGATGGAGTAAGGGCTTGTTGGTGGAGTGGTTGGTGTTGATTTGGTGGTGATTTTGTTGTGGTGTTGATGATTTGCTGCTAACATATTGCTTAATGTTTGGAAACCTAAGTATAACTTGTTCAACAGACCTCTTTTACATGTGCTTAATCTCTGAAAATGTGAATTGAAGTTATGCATTGATGTTTGAGAGGCTAGAGATGTAATGGAACTCTTGTCATTCATGCTAAATACTAAGTCTCTTTTTGACAGCTTCCAGCCCATCGAGATTATTCAGTTTTCAGACATTTATCTGACCTCATTAAATCATGAAACTTAAGTATTCTGAAACTACATTGTTTTAGGAGCGTTTTGATAGGTCATGAGCATTAATCGGAGTTGTGCATCAAAAGTTATGTACATTTGAAATCCATGTGTCAAATCTGTGACAAAGTGTAAAGATATATCTTGAAAGAATACTTCCCCAAAATTTTAGCTTTCATGTATTTTTCCTAGAAAACTAGACATATATAAGAGCATTCCTACAAAATATCAAGTCCATATATCTGTACATGAATTTATTAAAAATCACGCATTGTTCAGCTCTGTTTCGGGTGAGCTCTGTTTTAAACCATAAAACTATAGCCGTCATGAATGTTTGGATGCCTTTTGGTAAAATCTAATTACATGGTGTCATTACTTGAATTTTATAGTTGTATACTAAAAAGGTAGAAGTCCAAAATCATTCTACTTGTATTTTTAAAGTATTTTACAAAATGGTCTCATTTCAGCCAAAATATTGCTAATTTGCCTAAGTATAGAAAATGCAATTTGGGGCAGCTTTTAACCAATTCGTGTTTTTAACTCGATGACCTACCAAACCAAACCCAAATACCTTGAGACATATTTCTTACCTTAAAATGCATGTTTAGAGTGTCTCGATAAAATTTGGTTGCGTTAGGTGATATGGAATGAGAGCATTAATAGATGCATTTCTTCATGTTCATTATCATGCATAGTATGTTTGGCACCACATAAATCGTGACCCCGTAGGTCTGATTATTTAAGAACATTACTACAATAATTAATGAAGGTTAGGGAGTTTATGGATTAATTTCAGCCCCTAAAGACTTAGGTGATATCCGTGGTAGATCGGCGAACATTTTGATGTCAAATTTGAAAATCATGTACGCATGCCTAATTAAAGAGTTCGCTGCGACTATTGGTATATGATTATGCCTAATTCTCTCCATATATATGTCCCCTAACATGTTAGCTTCATGTCTTATGAAAATGAGCCTAATCCGAACACATGAACTATGGTTAATGCACCATTTCCTCTCGACATACCAAGCTGCCAGCTTTTTGTAAAACCAATTTAATCCACCTCGTGTATGTTTTTGAATCCCGATCATATTGAACCGTTTCAGATGCGAGTTAATTTATTTAGGTTTATTTTTTATCCTATGATGTTTGAATTATGTGATAATTGTAAGTATTCTAAGTATCGATTCTAGAGTTAGCAACTCGCTAGAATGATGCATCGACGCCGTAGTAACTCGAAACTATTTTCCTTCTAGGAATCAACGAGAACGTCAAAGGGGCATCCACGAGTGGAACTAAATAACAGTTGATCCTACTTGACATAAGGTGGGCTTTCTTACTATATAAAAAAAACAAAAGCATGATCTCTTTTCGGAAAATTTCCTCAAATTAAAGCATGATGTTTGTTTTGCTTTGATAAATATGTTACGTCAGTGAAAATGATTTTGGTACCATAACATGTATGTTATCTTGAAAATTTTGGATATAACGATCGGGGTCGATGTATTCCTCTGCGAAGGATGCAGGACCTAGTGCACTTTTGGGCCAGTTGGGACTCCCACTGGTAACAGTGAACGGCGAGTGGCCACTCCCGTATTGTTGGGTATTTTGTATTGAAGTGATTTGGAGGAACGAAAATGCTTTGATAATATGTGAATTGATTGAATTACAAATGATAAGATATGAATCCTATTTATAGGATTTACATGAGGATAAACAAAGAGCACTTTGACCATATTAAATACAATTCATGTATTTATCTAGTTCATGTATCTTCATAATTCATGAATCTCCAGCAGCTTCATGCATCAGCATTGATGTATCTTCCAAGTAGCTTGAAGGTCACTTTTGGATACATATTAACCTTTCAACACCCCTTCTTAATGTGTAATCCGAAAGTGATCACTAAATCTTCGAAGCGACTCACATGCTAAAGCTTCTGCGAGTTGCACTTTGCCTTGTGATGTTGTACTTCTTCCAAATCTTGGCCTTAAGCCATCAGCGTTGTGTGCCTTTTTTAATTTGGCGTGTGCTGTAGCATCATCGGCTATAGTTGAGCCCTTTTTCTTTTCACTCAATCTCACTTTATTGAGCAAATGAGCTTTGTGCTTTTGGTTTGTACCATCTTCACTCAGCTTGGTCTTGTAGACCCATTTTACTCCAATCACATTTTTGCCTTTGGGGAGATCAACAAGCTCCCATGTGTTGTTCTTTTTTATGCTGGCTATTTCCTCATCCATTGCATTTCTCCAGTTATTCATTTTGGATGCTTCTGCATAAGTTTCAGGTTCTGTGGAATAAAGTGTCATATTTGTTGTAGCAAACACACAAAGCGCCATGTTTGTTGTAGCATAGATATCTGCCAGACTTCGAGTTTTTCTGGGGGGACTTTCAGCATCTTCAATGGATGCTGGTGAATCTGGAGCGGCAGAGGATGCTGAAGTATCTCCGGAACTGGATTGACCTTCTTCATTTGAAGATGAAGGAAATAGATCCACCATTTTTTGCTTTGGCTCATCTTCTTCCCAACTCCACGATTCCTTCTCATCAAAAATAACATCTCGAGAAATAACCAAATTGTTATTTTTTGGATTTAGCAAACGATATCCTTTAGATTCGTCACTATACCCAATGAAAATCAGCTTTTCTCCTTTGTGATCAAATTTCTCCCTTTTTTGAGATGGAATATAAGAATATGCTATTCAACCAAAAAACTTTGAAGTGTTGTACCTGAGGTTTCTTTTGGTACCATGCTTCATATGGAGTTTTGTTGGGGACCGCCTTTGTTGGAGAGCGATTCAAAATATAAATTGTTGTGAGAACTGCTTCAGCCCAAAAGGATTTTGGAAGTCCTTTACCGGTCATCATGCTTCGAGCCATTTCAACTATGGTTCGATTCTTGCGCTCGGCGACTCCGTTTTGTTGTGGGTTGTACCGGACTATGAGTTGCCTTTGGATTCCATTTTCTTTGCAGTACTCCATGAATGTGTTTCCAATAAATTCTCCCCCTCGATCGGTCCGAAGAATTTTTATTTTCCTTCCACTTTGATTCTCCACCAGCTTTCTGAATTGATGAAGCCTTGCTACAGCATCAGATTTCTGCTTTATGATGTATGCCCACATCATCCTCGTGTAGTCATCAACAAATAGGAGAAAATACCTATTATTGTTGAGAGATGGAGTTTGCATAGGCCCGCAAATATCAGCGTGCACTAATTCAAGTGGAGCCTTTGCTCTATATGAGGTCTTTGGGAATGGCAACCGATGCATTTTTCCAAAAATGCACCCTTCACATGGACTATGTTGTTCATCAATGTGAGGAAGACCAAAAACCATGTTTTTCTTTTTTAACAAATTCAGCCCCTTGTAATTAAGATGTCCGTACCTCAAATGCCATAGCTTGTAATCAGCATCGATTGTGCTTTGAAGTACACACTCCTTGGTTGTTGGAAGGCTTAATGGAAAGATCTTGTTTGGAGTCATCTTGATCTTTGCCATGATGAGATTCTTCTTCTTGTCAATAATGGTGCAATGACCATTATTGAACTCCACCTTGTAAGATTTCTGCAGCAATTGTCCAACACTCAATAAATTTTGAGTGAGCTTCGGCACGAAGAAAACATCCTTGATGATATTTGTTTTCCCTTCCTTTGTTTTAACCGCAACTGCTCCTCTTCCAGCGATCTTGTGCCCTTTACCATCTCCAAGTCTTACTTCGGATGAATAAGACTCATCAAGATCTACAAACATGCTTTTATTTCCTGTCATATGGTTGCTGCAGCCACTATCAACAAACCATATATTTTCAGCATCTTGTTGAGAATTCAAGCAAGAGTAAAATACTTGCTCTTTCTCTGTTTCTTCTTGATTGGTGAAGTTTGCTTCTTTCTTTTCACCTTCTTGTTGATACCAGCAATCTCTTTGGGAATGAGTGGCATTTCTACATCTCTTGCACTTGAATCGACAATCACTTGCGCTGTGATTGTTTTTTCTGCATATGCGGCAGCATTCTTCAGATCTGGGAGCATTGTTGCTTCCACCACGACCCCTTCTTTGAGTGGATCTTAATGACGAATGCTTCTGCTTTGCTGTAGCATTCTTTGTTGCAGCAGCATTGTTGCGATCTTGTTGTGATATTTGGACCTTTCCTTGAAAGGCTTGTTCCAAATTTACTTTTGAGAATCTGCTCATCCTCTTTTTATGTGCTTCAAGAGATCCCATTAATTCATCCAAAGATAATTTGGATAAATCCTTAGATTCTTCGATTGCGGCGACCACGTGCTCAAACTTCATTGGAAGGCATCTAAGTACCTTCTCGATCAACTTCTTTTCTTCTAGAGATTCTCCATAACCTCTGATTTGATTTGCAATAAGAGATACCTTGGAAAGAAAATCTTGCACATTTTCATTTTCTTTCATCATCAAAGTATCGAAGTCTCGCCACAAATTTTGTAGCTTGATTGTGATGACTTTTTCATGTCCTCCAAATTGATTCTTCAATACTTGCCAAGCATCTTTTGATGTTTTGGCTGTAGTAATGCCCGGAAGAATAGATCGACTCACCCCTTGGTGCATAAAGGACAAGGCTCTTGCATCTTTGGTCTTGTTCACTTTATACTCCTTCTTCTCTTCATTTGATAGATCATTTAGATCTTCTTGAGTTTGTGCTGTAAATCCCTCTTCAACAATATCCCATAGATCATGAGATATAAAGAGTGTTTGCATTAGAACACTCCATTGCTCATAATCTTGTCCACCAAAAATGGGGACACCTTGCTGCGAATATTGGAATGCTTGTTCGATGCTGGAGCATGCCATCTGAACAGAGGGGATAATATTTGAAGGCAAGGGTGGCTCTTGATACCAAAAATATGTTGGGTATTTTGTATTGAAGTGATTTGGAGGAACGAAAATGCTTTGATAATATGTGAATTGATTGAATTACAAATGATAAGATACGAATCCTATTTATAGGATTTACATGAGGATAAACAAAGAGCACTTTGACCATATTAAATACAATTCATGTATTTAACTAGTTCATGTATCTTCATAATTCATGAATCTCCAGCAGCTTCATGCATCAGCATTGATGTATCTTCCAAGTAGCTTGAAGGTCACTTTTGGATACATATTAACCTTTCAACACGTATCACTTGGATGAATGTTGATAAGAATTGATGTTTGGTACCATGAATGAGTTGGGCATGCCCGGTGAGGAAAAATATTATTTGGCAATCACAAGTATTTCTCTAAAACCCTTGTGTTTGCTGTGTGAATATACTGACGTTACATATATTATTGTATGGTTTGGGCATGTGTCCACTGAGTGCAATCAATGTACTCAGCCCTCCACATATTTCTAAATGTGCAGGTTGCAGGTGATGGAGCGGGAGGAGTGGGGGTTCTTCCGAGTAATTGTTAAAGCTTATATCATCTGTTATTATACTTGTAAAATGTATCTATATGATATTCCTTTCTTCCATGTATTCCTGTTGATTCTTTTGGGTATTGAGCCATGAGCTATGTCTTCATACATAGATTCACTTTGATTTCCATATTCTTTGAGTTATTTATTGATGATTCCCTTGGATTGGTTATTGGTTGGGTTATGAATCGGTTCTTGAAATATGAGTTGTTGATTTAGTATTGAGCCGACCCTCTTATTAGAATTATGAGCTGATGTTGATTCGATGTCGTGATTTATCTCATATGCTTGAACCTACCTATTAGTTCCTTGAATTCCTTATACTCTTTCCATTGTATCTTATCATCTCGTATCTAGCTCTTACCATTTGTTCTATCGAACTTCTTGGCAAATCAATTCATTCATTATATATTGTGATCACAAGTTTCATTATTTGTTTCGTATACTTGGTGATTGAATACTTTTGTTACCTAAATACTCTTTCGGGCCCTTAATGATTTGTTGTTTTCATTGTTTAGTTATGTTGTTGTTAAATATCTCTTAAGCATGTTTATCAACATGCGTGACTGTCGCATGGGCCTCGTTTCGGGCTGTGACAGTAATGTTTACAGCTTTAATAAGGCTGAAAAAAGCCATAGTGACAAAATCAATAATGTTGTTTATAAGTTGAATAAATCCCAACCGTTCTTTATAATATGCTATTTTTTGGGATCTCCTCTTTAAGGTGCTTAAATACCCCTCTCTTCTTCTAAGCAAAACACCATCCATAATGAAAATAATCATGATTCCCCATTTTCTTTCCAAAATCATGATACTCTTTCCAAATTTATTGAAAGAGTGGTTAATTCTCCTAAAATCACTTGTTAGAGAAATGATGCTTTTATCATTCTTATTCCAAAAGAAAATATCAATTATGATAGCCGTTCCAAAAGAAAATATATATTACGATGTAATGAGCCAACTAGTGTTGACAATCTCCGTCAACTACTAGTAGGGAGATCCCTATTGTTGAAGGTAAAGACATCTTCAACTTTTAGGTATGGGGGAATGCTAATGAAGTGTTTGGCTCGCACTTCAACATTTTATTGTATTGCCGCAGTGGAATCGAACGCCCTCAGTAGCAGCTCAATAAGGGGTTTGCTTTTCGCTGTAGCAGTTCATCATTTCTGAACTTATTTTAGGGTTCATACCGTAGCAGTTCATACTTTCTGAACTTATTTTATCACTTGTAATAGTTCATATATACGACTGGTTCACTTGTAATAGTTCATATATACGACTGGTTTGAGTAAATTGGTGATTTGTATTTTTTTCCAGCAATTTAGTGAGTTGTATTAATTCAAATTATTATATCACTTGTAATAGTTCATATTATTTTTTGAGATATCCTATCAATTCAAATTTATGCTGGAATTCTACTTAATATATTTAAAGAAAATAGTAGTTATTGTAAAGAAATGGCGGGAACAGTTTTCATCTGATAACATTAAAATAAATTTTCATAAATTTATATCAAACGTATGATAAAATTATGTCAAAAATTTTTATTTTTAGAAAAAAGAGATAAACAATCATATATATTTATTTAAATAATATTACAATTTTCAAGAGCACTATCATTACAATATTACAAGCCAAATTACAAGTACTATAATATTTTGATATAATAATTACAATATTAGAAGCTTAAATTACAAGTACTATCACATTTTGATACAATATTCCAGAACAAAATCAGTGGTCACCATTTTTACTTCTGAGTTGCCACCGATTTTGCTTCTCACTAATCTTAACTCCTCCATCCCTTGCCCCAAAAGTGAGAAACAGTCAGGGGCGGATCCAGAAAATTTTCCCCGGGGGGGCTGGAATTTTTTTTTTTCGACTTCACCTTGACTTCAATTTTTTATATCATATTTTTCCTTATTTTCATCCATTTTTTCTTCTATATGAGGGGGGCTGTACCATAAAAAATCGGATCATGATACTACAAAAACGAAAAAAAATTCGGGCTAGGGGGGGCTGGAGCCCCCCCTAGCCCCTATGTAGATCCGCCCCTGGAAACAGTTGAAGAGTGAGGTGTAGCTCGACTGAAGCTATCCTCGCCTGTATGTTTCCTCTTCCAAGGTGGGGAAAGGGAGAAAGACTAAAAAATGTCCCGCCATGACGTAGAGAAAATCCTCTTCAAATTGAGCAACTACACGATCTCTTTGCTCAAAATTATCTCGTTTGAGGGGAATAAAGATTAAAAAAGGCCATTTGTATTTGGAGTATAGAGAGATTTTTAGAAAGATATGACTTTGAGGTATCCAAAGCAAAGCCTCCTTAAATAGAACGTGCAAATAATTTTTAATTTATTAATATTTATAAAGTTTCGAATTCCACAAATTCGAAAAAGTTTTAATGATTTGAAATCAATTATTAAAACAAAGTGGATTTCTATAAACGAGCATTCGAAAATAACTGTGTAGTCACAAGATTTCTGTAATTTTGCTTTTTGCTACAAAACAAACTGAAAAGTGGGCACAGATTCTCACACCTGAAAAGTGGGCACAGATTCACACATCCTGAAAAGTGGCAAAGATTCCTTACTTTATTTCATTGATAGTCACATTTGCAATAAAATTGGCAGAGATTCTCTAACATGAAAAATTATTGAAGCATAGTGAGTTAGAGTATACTAAGATTATTTTGGAACACATTATTTTTTATTTTAATAATGTGTTATAAATTTTATAAATAATATGATAAATTTAATAGAAAATTTTAATCATTCAAAATTCGAGAAAATTATAATAAAAAATATTTTATTTATGTATCATTCAAAATTCTAGAGCTCGGCTATTTAAACGAGCACTCGAATTTTGAATGAAACATAAACAAATTTTTTTATATGATAAATCTAAATAATATTTTTATGTTTTGAATTCAACGAATTCGAAAATGATTTATTAATATTTTAATAATTCGAATTCGTCGAATTCGAATCATTTTCTGAAAAATTATAATTTTTAATTAATTATTAATACTTTTTACCAATTTTCGAATCATTCAAAATTCGAGAGCTCGGTAATTTAAACGAGCACTCGAATTTTGAATGAAACATAAATAATTTTTTTAAGATGATAAATCAAAATAATAGAATATTAATTAATATTTTAATGTTTCAAATTCGACAAATTTGAAAATGTTTTATTAATATTTTAATAATTCAAAATCGTCAAATTCGAAATCATTTTCTGAAAAATTATAATTTTTAATAAATTATTAATACTTTTTACCAATTTTTGAATCATTTAAAATTCGAGAGCTCGGTAATTAAACGAGCACTCGAATTTTTATTATATTTTTTAGCAGAGATTCCTTTATTTTATCTCACAGAAAAACTTGATTTCGGCAGAGATTCCTTTCTTTATCTCACAGAAAAACATGATTTTGCCAGAGATTCCTTACTTTATCTGATTGATATTGACACTTACAATAAAATTGGCAGAGATTCTATGGATAAAAAATTGAAGTGAGTTACAATAAAATTAAAGTGTGAGTTAAATTATAATTGGAACAAAGTATTTAATATTTGTCTACAAAATTCGAATTTATCAATATCACATTCGAATTTATTGATACAAATTCTTTATTTAATTTTTTTTTTAAGTTTTGGTTCGAATTCCTTGAATATGCACTGGTAATTGATTTAATTATTAATAATTATTTTGATATTCCACTTCAATTACAATTTTCCAAAGCAGTAACATTACAATATTACAACCCTAAATAACAAGCACTATCATATTCGAATTAAATTTCTGAAAAATCTCTAAAATTTCGAATACAATATTACAAGCCTAAATTACAAGCACTATCACATTTTGATACAATATTGAGCACTATGACATGACTATAATGACGTTCCAACATCAATAGGATATAAAGCTTGACCAGAAGCAAGCTTTAGATTTAGATTAATGGAAACACAAACGGTGGTCACCGATTTTGCTTCTCAATGATCACCGATTTTGTTTTTTCACTAATCTTAACTCGTCTATCTCTTTCCCCAAAATGGAGAAGCAGTGGAGGAGATGGTGGAGCATTAGTGTTGGTCCCCAATCAGAGTAGTTATAGTGCAGCGGAGATTTTAAATGTCCTTGCAATTATCTTGCCGAGGTCTCGACTCAGCAAGTACTAAGAAAATACGTCTTTAAGCTCGAATAGTTCTTAATTCAATTGCTATTTATACTCCAACACTTGAGGTGCTGGGTTTCAAATCATAAATAAGCAATAAAACAGTAAGAACAGTAAGAACACAAAGTTTATAGTGGTTTAGACAAATGTCCTACGTCCACTCTTCAGTCTGCTGACAGGAACTCACTAAGACTTGATACAAAGAATTGAACTTGATCTCTAGTTGCAGGTAGCACCTCTGTCTGGTCACAATGCACCTTCAAGTAGTTCTTCTGATATCAATCTTCTCGACAATCCTTGGAGTGAGGACGCACCTCGCAGCCTCCTTGAACACCGGATTTAGGATTTTTATAGTTCTTCCTTGAACTTCTCCACTTGCGGCAGTTTCCCGTAATAGTCAATCTTGCAGATCAAGATGACTGCTAAGTTCTTTCTTAGACAGAAAGAACTCCAAGTTAACCTTAGGATCAAGCTTCCAAGGTCTCGTGATGAACACGGGTAGCTTTTGCAAAGCCTCGATCTCTTCTTGATCGGTATTGAATTCGGCAGAGTGATTGCTTGATTTTGCGTGATGTTGAACTATCTCTTCTCTGCGAATCCTCTTCTATTTATAGACAGAGATTCAGACATAAATGTTTGAATCTTTTGCCGTTTGAGACTGGTTGACGAACCGCCAATCCTCGTTCTTCCTTTTCTGAAAAGTACAGAGACGTTTCTAGTCTCTCGTCGTTGGTTGGTTCTTTCTCTTTATTTCGCCGACTTGTAAAAATGGGTCTTTGAGTTAATTCTGGAAATTCCTTTTTGTCTCTTGATAAGTCAACCATTTCAGGTGATTCCTTAAACTCTTGAAATTGAAGATCGTCTTATTCGACCGCTTCAGATATTTGCTGGTTGCTATCAGAATGCTCTGCTGAACTCGATATTCATCTGTTGAGATCTCAGCAACCCAGCAATCTGTTTGATACATTTCTTCAGCAACTTGGTTACTTGCTGAGTGTCCTCAGTCGTCTTCCGGTGTCTGCTAGCATTCCGAATCTTCATTTGTTTGCTAGCGATCTTTGCAACCTCTGTGTACATTGTTGAATCCTTCAGCAATCTTCTCGCTCTTTGCTGACTTCTTCAGCAAACTCCAGCGATCTTGTTCTAACTCTATTACAACTCAATTAGACTCATCCTATACAGGACTTTTACAATTTTAGCACATTTCTAAGTTGCTATAGACTAGATATCTAGCTTTGATGCACCAAAACAAATACAAATAAACAATAAGATCTAAAGGGGTTCAATATTCCCAACAATTAGGGTCTGAAGCAGCCTCTCCTCCATCTCTTTCCCCATTTGTAATTGCGGGAAAAGTAGAAAGACTAAAAAAAGGAGCTGAGCAAGGACTCCCACTACTTGTGACATAGGGAAAATCCTCTTCCAGCCCGCATGACGTAGAGAAAATCCTCTCCAATGAGGAGGAATCTTTGGCTTGAATGAAAGGATATTCGGCGACTTCTCAGTTCCAAGGTAAAAACCACTTTGCTCAAAATTATCTCGTTTGAATGGAATAGAGGCCATTTGTTTGAGTGGAATAGAGGCTATTTGTTTGACTTACATGTATCCAAAGCCTTCCTTATATAGAAGGAGCAAGTAATTATTAATTATTAATATTTTTTTTTAACAATTTTTTATAATTCGAACATCAAATTCGAGCTGTCGGAGCTACCAATATTCGAATTTTAAAAGGAATGTAAATAAATTATTTTATAGTACAAATAAAAATAATACAAAATTTTAATCAAAATATTATTAATATTTATTAATTCGAATTCGACAAATTCAAAAATGATTTATTAATTTTTATTGATTCGAATTCGATGAATGCGAATCAATTTTTATTAATTATTAATTTTTTTTACCAACTTTCGATAGTTCGAACAATAAATTCGAACTCTCGAGGATTCATTTATTTTATTTTTTTTCTCATAGAATATTCGAGAACTCGTTTAAATAAACGTGCTCTCGAATTTCATTGAAACGTAAATATGTTATTTTATAGTATATATAAAAATAATAATTTTTTAATAATTCGAATATGTATAATTCGAATAATTTATTAAATTATAGAAAATAATTATTTAAATTTAAAAAATCTATTTTTTTGATGGATTTATAAATTATATAAAATTATAATAAATTTATAAATTATACTTTATTTTTATTTTTTATGGAGTGATTTGACAGGTGGAATCTAAACATAAAAAATGCACGTGATCCCACAAAACAAGGGATTTTGATAGGAGTACATAATGTGCCAAAAAACTGATGGATGATTGTGGCATGTAACAAAAATAAATGAGTCACGTGCTGTATTTAACATTTGGTCCAATAAGTATTTAATGGTGATATTCACATTCATTTTCATTTCTCAATTTCTCAATCTCTCTGAGTCACAGTTTTTTCAATTCTCTTCTCCTCGCATCATTTTTCATCTCTAAAAAAAATATCTTGCTTTTCTCTATCACTTACGATGGAAAAAGTTGTTTTTCAAGGTCCAATTAAGACCGATTTGTTAGATTTACAACAATCACACTGGTCTTTTACAGTTTTTCACGAACATGAATAGGCCAAAGAAACCTTAACGTGTCGCAGATGTGATACAAAACTTTGGACTAAATTGTTGCCACAATTCGATGACACTCGAATTTCTGGCAATAATTTTGTTTGGAAACTCCTACATTTCTACGACTTAGCCAATATCCTTCGTCTGGGATCCATACAATTAGACACGTTTTATTTTTCATTCGGAGAAGCCACAATAATACTCCAAGACGTGGAATTGCTATTCAACATCAAGGTCGACGGTGAAGCAGTAACAGGATCCAATGCCGAACTAGAGGAAGGTTGGTCAATGTATTTACAACGTGAATTAGGCGTGGTACCAAAGCTAGCCAAAAATCGCATGCACCTCAAATGCGTAGAGGACAGTATCCGTTTGCCTGCACCACCAAATGCAGGCCAACAATGGTATATGCAGATAGCAAAGTGCCTTGTTGTCTACCTGCTCGGTGGTTTCTTCTTTGTTGATATGTCAACAAACAGCGTGTACTGCCTTGGACAATCACTCATTGTCTATCTCTCTCTCTCCTTCCTAAGTTTTGATCTGGCTGAACTCACTTTTCCTAAGTGTAAGCAGCAAACTTACTTTTCACTCTATTGGTTTAATCGTGAAATGTCTCTCCAATTCAGGGGGAAGACCAAGTAGAGTAGGTCAGAGATTAGGACTCGTATACTGAGTAGTGTCTTTGTAAACTCAGTATACCATGCTTCCTTATCATTCTGACTCTAGTAAGTAGTTTTGACAATATCAAAAAGGGGAAAATTGTTAGGAACTAAGTTTTAGTTCCCTCCTTAATTTGATGTTTTGATATGTCAAAACTTACTTTAGCACCAAGTTTCTAGAGTTCTAAATTGTAATCCATGTATAGGATTATTTGTGTTGTAATAGAACTTAGGCGCTGAAGACTGAGCAAAGGAGATGCTCGAGATTTTGAAGAAGTGTACGTGCGTGAAACTTGGTTTCACTATGTATGGCCAAGGCCTATACTGAGTTTGGGTACTCAGTATAGAGACTACCATACTGACTTATAAGAAGTCAGCATGAGGATCGCCCATACTGAGTCTTGGAATGCCAGTATGAAGGCTCTATTTAAAAGCACGTGGAACACAAGGCAAACCAACCAAAGTCAGACTTAAAGGCGTATAAATTCTAAGTAAAAGTCAGTATGAGGATGTCCCATACTTGGATTCCTCGGACTGAAACTGAGTCTGACAAGAGCAGGTAGAAAGTACATGAAAGTACAACCTTTTCAGAGCAGAGCAGACAAAGCATGGGCTATGATTGGGATACATCCCTCTTGTCTCTAACGACTGGAATTGTGTGTCTAACAGGAAAAAATTCAAACATCTAAGGATTCGCCTATAAATAGCTCAACACTTCAACCAGAAAATGTTACGAACTCTAAAACAAAGATAAGCCAAAGCTCTGCCAAACTTTCTACTGAAAAGTTCTCTGATACTCCGTGTTTATAACACGAGACTTGAGTTTCCAACTCAAATTAATCATTCCATGCATCTGTATAAGTGCACGAGGCTGAAGCTTTAAGCTGAAACTACACTTTGGTGAATATTACTTTTCTAAGTAATATTCATAGCAGTCAGTGTTCTACTCTAGAACACTGATTCTTACGGGCATCTGCCGACCAAGCTGAGTTCTGGGAAGAACGTGCAAACATCCAAACCACCAGGAAGAAGGTTGCGCGGTGCGTCCTCACTTAAATCTGAAGACTATGTCAGCAAAGAGTTCCTAGGCGAGTGACGACAGCAAACCGAAGGATAGAGTGCCGACGGGCTGTTCATAGATCCTAAGGAAACTTGTAATCAAGCTTAGTGGATTTCCCGATTGATTTCGAAAGAGTGGACGTAGGATTTTTTAAGTCCGAACCACTATAATATCTTGTGTCCTTTATTTGCTTTCATTTAGGTTTCTGCATACTTAGTTTCTCATACTTACTTTTAAAACCTTCAATACTTGGCTAAGTATTGAAGTGTATACCTGTGAAACTTACTTAAGAACTTTCTGAGCTTAGTACTTACTTTCTTAAACCCGAAACTGAATTTCAGTCAGTTTCGGAGAACAAGTGTAAATCAAACTTACTTTCCGCTGCGTATCATGTTCTTTGATTTCGGGACCAACAATAGGAAAGTCTGGTTTGAACAAAAGTATAGTCGGGTGTTTGGTATATTGCAGGTAACATTATATTATTAGTAGTTTTTAATGATATTATCAACTTCTCAATCTCATATTATATTATATTAATTATTGTATATTCAAATTTAGGTTTGGACTTGGGAGAGGATCATATCTATTCGACCAGATATTCACTCATTAAAAGCTCGTGAAAATGCTTGTTTAGCATCGAGGTAATTTATTAATTTTGTTGGTAAAATAATATGCAACGAGCAATAATATACACATATTTTAATAATTTTTTTTAAAATACTTTTATTTTAGGTGGGCTATGCAGAAGAGTCGCTCAAATATCACACGCAATAACCTTCAGGCGTATCAAAGTCAATTGGCATTGTTACAAGAAAACGAGGTAAATACAATTATTGCATGTACATTGATTACTTTAATTCACTAACTTATTTATATTTAACATATTATAAATACAGTTTGTATTCATGCCGTACAACATTAAATATATCACGAACAACCATACTCCTTGGGTATCCACTACCTACCTCATTTTCTTTGAGCTCGTCGAGGGCATATATCCGGAGAGGGTGGAGCGACAGTTTGGTTGCGTGCAGGTAATTCCTAATTCCGATAATCTGTGCTATAGAGAAATGCAAGATGCCCTACATGAATTGCAGAGAACCGGAGCTGAAACAAATTGGAGAACACATCACGCGGATTTTATCAATGATTGGAATAAACGTAACAATGAAGATGAAGTGCTTCTCACTAATAAACAGATTGGGACTAGAGGCGAAACCATGACGCATGACTACCTCCAGTGTTTCATGGAGAGAACGGTCATATTTGTGGCTAATCCAAGTCACACTCGGGAAAATGTCGCACCACAGGGGTACATGGGACACGGGGACGAGCTGCAGTTCATTGTAAGTCATTTTCATCTATTTATATAGTTTATTACTTATTGAACTAAATCCAAATTGTTCTAAGATTCTATATACTAATTTAATGTAGAAGACTGGTATGAGCAATGCGATGTCGTTATTGCGTCAGCGGGCTGAACAATACTCCTCTTATCCTGGAGTTAGCCACAATTTTAAAGAAGCCGCTGACTATTGCGCACAAGTACTAGAACTTTTCGGGTCACATAGCAGAACAAATCAAATACATTCTACAATATTTAGGGATCCATCATCGCTCCCAAGACCGCCTAGCGTGCCGCAACAACGGGGGGGTCGAGGAGGGTTCATGCCAGGCAGTGGGATGAGGAGGAGTAATGTCGATGCACAAGACCATTAGTACAAACACGATAATTATCATCCAATCATTGAGCCAGAGCCAGATCACAATATGAATGTTCATGTCCAGCCTACTACCTCACATAACTATAACTACGAATCCCTCTTCGGCAACTTCGATGACTTCATGAATCCCCACCAATCCATTCCCCACGAGTCCAATCCCAATCCCAACCAGTCCATTCCCTACGAGTCCAATCCCAATCCTAACCAGTCCAATCCTCATCAGTATGGCTCCTACCGGTCTAATCCAGAACAATCCAATCCCCATCAGTATGGCTCCTACCGGTCCAATCCAGAACAATCAAATTCTGAATAGTCCAGTCCCGAGCAGTCCACGTCTACTACCCATCAGTCCAGTACAGACCAATCCACGACAAACTATACCATGACAAGTAACAAAATTTTTACTTATTTATTCACATTCCTATTACATATTTATTAAGATGTACGTTTTTCTTAATTATCACATTTGGTTGTTAGGAGATCGACGACTTGAAGATTCATCTTCTAAGAACATCGCAAAGCGTATGAAGCTCCCTACATGGCTCACCAGGCGGAGAAAAAATGCGGACTAGATTTCTTGTTAAATTTATGTATTAGACTTTACTTATTGTAATATTTTCAATCATGTTATAAGAAATTTCTTTTATTACATATATTTTTATTTTATTTATACATACATTAAAATAAATAAATCAACACAACGCACAAAATAAATACATCGTTTAAACCATAAATATAACAAAAAAACCATAAAACCCTAACCCTAACCCTAACCCTAATATTTTATAATATTCGAATTTCGACACAAAAATAATTTTAAAATAAATTATTTATAATGTGTTAGAATTCAATGAATTTGAACTAATATTTAAATTAAAAGCCCTCCAAGGTTCGAATTTCTGACATTCGAATTGCCTATGGGTGTCCACATAGCTAGGGTTTGAGTCAAAAGCTTCCACAAAATCAATTCTACTGACACATATCCGAAGAGATTGACAGAGCCCTCTTGCTATGTAAGTATATCTTACTAACTATTATTAATAACAGTTTCACAAAAATCAACTCACGTGAGATGAAGAAATTGACAGAGCCCTCTTGTGGAAGCAAGCACGAGCAAACAAAAAGGGAGAGTTTGAGGGTGATATGTTGGTTGAGACTGCTGCAAAAATTGTAAGTATCAACAAAAATATTTGAATAATGATCTGAGTTTTTAAATAATTAATTAATGTTGCATTGTAGGATGAATACATACAACAAAAGTCTGAGGGCTCATTTTCCAGCACTAATCTCACTGGCGACATCTTGTCGCAAGCCCTAGGGAAGCCCGAAACTTCTGGACGTATAAAGGGTGTTGGACGCTACAATACCCCCTCTATTTATCTCAACATCTGTTCTGATTCTGTGAAAGACCAGGAGTTCACATTAATGAAACATGCTATTGGTGATGACAGTAGCATCCAGGTACCAGTAGTTGAGGATGTCTTTAGTCAAAAGGAGAAAACTCTGTTTATTTTATTTGACGACATCCACCATTTCTGTGAGCTTGAGCCGATCGGAGTAGGATGCATATCGATTTATTTATTGTAAGTTTTATTTTAAATATTTTATTATTTGTTGTATCAGTATATACATTATTATTTTAATGTAACTTGATCCATGTATGTAGGCACTTGTATAAGGTGTGTGTGAACACGAACCTTATACATAAAACTCGATTTGTTGATCTATGTGTTGTCTCAACCAACCTTGATTCGGTTGAAAAGGCCAATCTTGTAGGCCAAAGGTTGATTGGAACATCACCGAATCAGCTAGTTTTTGTGCCATGCAACGTCAGGTACGTGAATATAATCATTTTAATTGCTTAACAATGTTATGTTTATTATTGTTGGTAAAAATTCAATCACCATTTTTTTATTTTAAAACTAGTTATCATTGGATCTTTCTGGTGATTGATGCACATGGTGACAAGGTGTATGTGCTGGATCCTCTGGAAAACCAACTTCATTATGCTGAGTGGAGAAATATAATTGAGATGTAAGTTCTCATTTTAGTTAACAAAGTAGATAGACATATTTGATTTCACTTTTTTAATTTATTATAATGTAGGACTATGAAAATATTCAAAGCTTCAATAGGAAGAAGAGGGACTAAGTTTGACTGGGAAGTCGTCAAGGTAAATGTATCTTACTTAAGACTTGTTAAAATTGTATATTAAAGCATTAATTGTTTCTAAAATGATGATCATACAGTGTCCACAACAGCCCGATGAAAGCCAGTGTGGCTATTATGTCATGCATTATATGAAACATATCATTGACGGCATTCCTGAATCTCTTCCGTTGACAGATATGGTAATTTGATTTCAGCTCTAACTGATTAACGTATTCATTACTTGCAACTATTTATTGTGTTTGTGCAATTCTACTTTTAATTGTTTAATGAAGAAATGTATCATAGACGTGAAATTGATGAAGTTCGTAAGGAATTGTGTGACTTTCTCCAAACTTATTTGGACTGAGGTATGTTGGTATGTTTGATTTATCGTTTTATCATTTTATGTGATTATTTTTCTCAATCTCAACTTTCTATGTTGCATAATTGATAAATTTGCTAATGTCATCTCGGCTTCAGGTCGAAGGAAATGCCAAAGGGGCAGTGGTAGTCTTCCATCTCTGATTGAAGCCATTTCTCCATCAATACTTTGATCGGGCCGTAAGATTCAGCAAAGACTTGAAATTAACTAACACTTAATTTTGTAGGAGTTTTTATGCTTATGTACTCAAATCATGTGTGCATTTAATTTTGTTATAATTATTAGTGAAAAAAATTCGAGATTCTATAGATTTGTTGCCATAAATGTATGTTATAATTGTTGTTGTAATTCTTGTTTCGAATTATTATAATTGTTTTTACAGATTTTTTAAAAAAATTAAAAAAATTAAAAAAACTAACACAATAGAAGACCATAATTATGCATCGTCTATATGCTTATAGAGACGCAGAATACTGCATCTTCTATAACCGCATCCTATTACACTACGCTTATATAGACAACGCGAAATCCGGTAATAGACAATGCGGATTCCGCGTTGTCTATAAGCATATTTCTTGTGGTGACTTGTCCAACCCTAATATCACTCACATAACAAACTCGGTGAAGCACTTCTTTTAGTCAAACACGATTTCTCTCAAAACATAAACCCGCAGCAATGAGCCTTTTAACCTAGCTCAATAACTCAGCACCAAGCACGTAATCTCTTGCATTCACAACTCCACATCTGCTTCGATATTTTTTCCTCAAGAATAAGAGCAATTCAAAGTAGCAGCCGACCAGCGTCTCGTCCTGTGCTTTTTGGTTTTCTTAATCGGCTTAGGAATTATAAATTACTTAAATAATTAACTACTAATTTAATCAATTCTTATTTATTAATCAAATATTTTTCATTTTAATTAAATAAATTTAAATAATAGATTTAAAATAGATGGGTCAAAAATTAATATTTAAATTTATACACTCAAAATAAGTTCGAACTCATCTCTTGATCATATATAGACAAAATAGTATTACATGAAAACACAGGAATTTAACATATAAAACACATATTGATAAAAGTTTTGATTTCGATACTAAAGAATTATCGATAATCAATCAATATGTCCTGCTCCAGTAGTGCCCATCTCCAAATCTTGATGTATGGTATTGGTAATAGTAGTTGCGGTTATGTCGTAGCCACGGATCCTACACATAATTGCTTGGAAACATAGAATGAAAGCCTTGATTATGGCAGAGAATGGGTGATAGGTTAAGAGCCAAAACAGCAAAAAATATGGCCAAAAAAGACGGTGGGGGAGGACGAGTGAGAGGAAGAACGAGGAGAAGACGAGAGAAGAGAAATTATGGAATCGCACTTTAAGGAGGGGCGAGGAGGTAGTGAGGGAGAGTTGAAAAGAGATAAAGGATAGGTGAAAGAAGATGAGGGAAAACAGCAGAAGCTTGTTCCAGCTGCTCATCACACCAAAAGTATCCCAACTCTCATCATCCAGGAACGATTTGAGAATGTTCATACACACCATGAAACAGTACCTCAATTCAAAACAACTCATTTTTTTTTTTTTTCACCAACTATCTTTTTGCACTCATTGGGTTCTAACTTGTATAAGCTGTATTAGTATATATACTCTCTGGGGCAGCCAAGGAATGTTCATACACACCATGGGTTGAATAAAATAAATCTGAGTTCACTAAATAGTTTTTCCAAACGTTGGTGTTTACGAGAGGAATGAGCTTTAGCTTCTTCTCAGGTTTGGGATGGGATCCTCTGGTTCCCCCACTGCACCGTGCTGTGCATCAAAATGGTGCCACATCATCCATCCTTTTTCTTTTAATTATTTTTGTATATTTTATCAATAGTTTTTAAATATTTTTTAAGAATAATTATCAAGTAGTGTCCATTTCATAAATAAAATTATTTTTTCAGTATGCAAGCTCAACTTTAACAAATTATTAAATATTTCATTATTAAATTTACAATATTTTATTTTAAAGAACAAAATAAATAAATTTACAAAATGCTATTTTAACCATAATAAAAGAACAAAATAAATGAATTTATAAAATGATAATTTGAAAACAAAACCAACTTAAATTAAAAAGAAATATGATAAATTTAATTAAATAATGAATAATTAGTTGATATTTGAATTATCATAATGAGAAAATTAAATTTAGTTATAAAAAAGACATTAATTGATAATTATTATATTACACAAAATTTGAAAAATAAGTAATAAAATAGAAGAATAATAAAAATATGAAAAGAAAAGAAAGAAAAACTAAAAAATAGATGATGCGGATGCACAGCATGGTGCACCACAGCAGAGGATCCATCCTCCAAAGTCCAAAGGTTTTGCTGCCTTCATAGTTGATAAAGAAAACCCACAATGACGGTTTCTCATACACAATATATATATATATATAGGGATGCATTCATATGTTAACCACTTCCCAGATGTTACCTGTAACCTCACTTTTCGGTGCATTATCTAGAAAAGCTAATTACATTATCTAGGCAAATTAGGTACATTACGAAGATAATGTACTAAATTATTTTCATTATATTATCTATTACATGTAGTACATTATCTTCGTAATGTACCTAATTTGCCTAGATAATGTAATTAGCTTGTCTAGATAATGCACCGAAAAATAAGGTTACAGGTAACATCTGGGGAGTGGTTAACATATATAGATAGGATCATATGATAATAAATAAGTATATTAAAAATAAGAATGAATCTCATCCATTAGATCTAATTAAATCAATGATTGATATTTAATCAAGCAACAATTAAAACTCAATCAAGCAATAAATGATCAAGCAACAACTAAAATACAATCAAGCAACATTGTAATCAAGCAATAACTAAAACACAATCAAGCAACATTGTAAAGGTAATCAAGCGGCTTTATCATTTTATCACGGGGAGAATTTTTATCACCGGAACCAATCCATATATATATATATATAGATATATATATATATATATATATATATATATATATTGTAGGCCCCATCTCATTAAATAATGGGTAAGATAAAATATTCATCTTACTTTAATTATAAGATAAATGTATGGAATCCCGTCTGAAGATACAAAGTATAACACATCTATGTTTAACATTGGTGGTGTTAGAATTGACTGAGTCAATAATTATGTTTAACACCTATAAATGTTTAAAATCTACGTGTTAGACTTTGCTGAGTAAATCTTATCATTCCTTATTTTTCCGTATTTATTGATTTTCGTGAATTCAGTTCATTCTAGGATAGATATATATTTTATAAAGATTTAGGAACGAATAGATTTGATTTATTAGATATATTTGAATAGATCTACTTCCTAGTTTCTAGAGATACATACAAATCTTTCATATCTTTCATATATATATTTCACATATCTTCACATATCTTTCTCTAGTATTTGCAGTTGAGATATATATTCAAAGATACATATCTAGCACGAGGCTACACTCATCTACATCTATATAAAGGGTGCTGGGATGAAGATTCAAGTTGGACGACCTACTTTATTCATAGAAGATCTTCCCACCTTTCAACAAGCGTTCACCGTTCGTTCAGCTAGCGAAGCCATTCAAGCCGAAGAAGGATCCTACCTCCGGAGAGTGAATCCAACGGTAGAGGAGTTTTGAGGATTGAATCGTTAGTTCGTAAATACGATTTGTTCATAGTTGTAGTCTCTACGTCTATGTAAATTCAAGTTTCTTCAAGGGAGTGAACCGAGAAGAGGTTTGGATATTTATTATTTCGATTTTGCTGTGTAAACTTCATTATTATAGTTTTTTGGCCGTGAGGCTCTCGCGAGTTTAGAAACTCTAGACTCGTGAAAAATAATTCCTTGTGTCTGCGTTTATTTTCCGCTGCATGTTAAACTTTGTCTAACATTCTGTTTAACATTACTCTGTTAGTCAGGCATATTGAATTCTGCAGGGTTGAACTCTTCAACACCTCGATGTTAATAGTAAACTCGGGCACTAAATTCTTTCAATTGGCATCAAGAGCCTACTTCTTGACGGACTAAGTTGTTTGTTCCTGAGTGCAGTTTACTATGATAGGTTTTTCAAGCCCTGCTTGTCGACCACCCATTCTGGAGAGTAATGGGACTAACTACTCTCTATGGAAGTCTCGAATGAGGATATACATCAAGTCTTTAGACGAACAAGCGTGGATTACTATTTTGCATGGATGGAAACCTCCAAAAACCACTGTTCAAGATCCGAAGGATGCTGCTAAAACCATTACAAAACTCAAACCTGAAGGACAATGGAGTGTTAAAGAATGACTTATCTCTAACTTTAACACCGAAGCTTTAAATGCTATACTTGTTTCTTTGGATGTTGGTTGTTTCAGGTTAGTACCAAGATGCTCGGAAGCACGAGAAGCCTGGTTCATACTTCTAGAGAAATTTGAAGGAACTGACAGTGTTAGAGAGACTAAGATGCGATTACTCGCTATTAAATTTGAGACTCTCAAGATGCTGGAAGAAGAAACAATTTCCTCTTACTTTGAGAAGATAGAATCAATGGCAAACGAAGCCCTTGTACTAGGTGAACCCATCAGCAATAAGAGGCTAGTTAACAAGGTGTTAAAGTCGCTGCCATAAAAGTTTAACACCATGATCATTGGAATCAAAGAAGCAAGAGATGTTGCAACACTAGAGATTGCAGAACTGGTAAGTATTCTAACAATTTATGAGATAAATCTGAAGGAACATAAAAAAGAATGCAAGGCAAAGAGCATAGCTCTTCACGCTGGAAAAGCTGGAAGTGAGACATCTCCAAGTTCAACATATGCAACCTCTCAAGAAGATGAATCTGATGTTGAACTCCTAGACGAAGATAAGTCAAATAATGTTTTTCTTACTAACGAGTTCAATAAGTTTGTCAGGTACATGAGAGATGATATAAGAGACTTAAACTACAGCAAAAGAAGTTCAACACCTATCTTTACTGTGTCAAACTTCTCAAACCACTCAACTAATTCATCAATGAGACGAAGTGATGGATCAATAAATAAAGAGATATATTCCATGTCACATAAGAGGAATATTGATGGTGTGAAATGTCATGGGTGTTCTAGAATAAGCCACTATGCAAATGAGTGTCCAACTCTTTTGAGAAGAAGAAAGTCTAACTTCAACACAACCTTCGATGATGAATCTGACGATGAAGAAAGAGATAACGAAAGAGAATGTATGGATACTGATATAGAGATCACCAAGGCTGGAAAAATTGAAGAAGAAGCTACTAAAGAGATGGAGGAAAAAGAAGTTGAAATATTAGACACCAAAATTCTGCCCCTAGAAGATGCTGCAAATTGTTATATACAAACGGAGAATGAACATTCTAATGTTGAACTTTGTTCTGTTGTCAGGAATCAGGAATGTCAGACTTACATGATCACACATCGCGACATTAATCAAATATGCTACTACTTGGAAAGCAAAAGGTGTGAAGAACGGGCCAAGGAGTTGCAAATACTGAAAGATATAAATTTGGTACTGAAACGACATATTTCAAGGTTTGAAGTTATTTGGACTCATAAGAATCAAGAAGTGGATGTGCTGAAGATTAAGGTATGTGAAATTGATTTTATGTTTAAGATTTACAACGGTAAGTTAAAATTGGATGAGATTATGTCTATTAAACATTATGATGGTTTTGCATTAGGTTATGAAAAGTTGAATTCTGTTATGTTAAAGTATGAGAAAAACTTGATTAAATTTTCCAGATTAGAGTCTAATATCACTAAGCAACGTGTCAAAGATACATCTAAGGTGTCTGTGTGTCATTACTGCAATAGATTTGGGCACATAAAACCTTTATGTAGATTTAGAATTGCTGATAAGAAAAGGAAAATTAATCAAAGATGTGATAAAGAGGATAAAACATGCCTAGCTGTGTATACTTCCCTAAAGACTAATGTTGCAGGTACTTGGTACTTTAACACAGGTTATTTTAGCCATATGTCATGTAACAAATCGTTTCAGACTGACTTCACTTTTATAAGTGGAGATATGGTTACTTGTGGGGAAGGTACTAAAGAAAATATCACTATCAGGTTTGATATATATGCATGCGAGGTTTATAACAAATCTAATAATTGTCTCATCTTTGAAAGTAGATCAAAAGATAATTATTATCAGACTGAACAACATAGGAAGATAGGACATGATAATGTTCGAAGAATTCAGAAACCTCTCATCTATGATGCTGTAAAAGACACTCCACAACTGAAGTTCAACATGGTCAAGTTCAACATAGAGAAGTTCAACATGAAAAAGTTCAACATAGAGAAGTTCAACACGGTCAAGTTCAACATGGTTAAGTTCGACATGGAAAAGTTCAACATGGACTATATCAACATTGTCAAGTTCAACATGGTCAAGTTCAATATGGACAAGGTCAACTTGGTCAAGTTTAACATGGACAAGGTTTGTGATTCACGTCTGAAAGGAACCTTACTAGATAAACAAGACGTGGAAGACACATCTCATCTCATAAAGAATGACATAGAATCAGTAACTGAGACAAGTACAGATGTTAGACAAACAACAAGTCCAACATCAACTACAGACTCTGACATTGACAAAGAGGATAATCTAGTTACTCATAGTTTAAACTCTGACAAAGAGAAAATCTGTGACACCCTGGTGTCGAACTTTGAAATTAGAGAACCACCTCTTTGAAACAAAAGGAATTAACCTCAGTTTCAGGTCATTGGAAGTGTCTTTGAAGGAGTACAAACTCTCAAGAAAGCCCCCGTCAATTGCAAAGAGATGGTAAAAATGTTTTGTAAGTTTAACATCTTCCACTCTAGCTATTATCTATCTCAAACTGAACCTAAACATGTTTCTGAAGCTTTAAAATATGAGAATTGGATATTGTCTATGCATGAAGAGTTAAGTCAATTTGTTTATATTGATGTGTGGACCTTAGTTCCTAGGCTTAAAGGTAAAAACATAATTGGAACTAAATGGATATTTAAGAATATACCTAATTTTCTACTTAATTTAAAGTTCACCAGAGGTAATATGGGTAAGACTCTCTTTGTTAAACATACTAATAAGAACTTTATATTTGCTCAAGTTGATGACTTAGTGTTTAGGGCAACTGATGTTAGACTTATAGATGACTTTGTCACAATAATGTCAGACATGTTCGAAATGAGTATGGTAGGAGAGTTTAACTACTTTCTTGGACTACAGATTAAGCAATATAGAAATGGTTTTTCTATTTTTCAATCTAAGTTTGCTCAAGGTTTAGTGAAAAGATTTGGATTAGAGTCTGCAAAACATATGAAAACACTAATGGTTTCGAGTGTCAGACTTAGCAAAGATAGTAGACATGTTAGTGTTAAACCTACTGATTATTATGGAGTGATAGATAGCTTGTTATACTTTACTGCCAGAAGACCAAATATTCTATTCAGTGTTGATGTTTATATTAGATATCGGTTTGATCCCAAAAAGCCTCATATGAAAGTTGTTAAAAGAATAATTTGATTTATATCTGGAAAATCATATATGAGATTATGGTATGCAAAAGATACTGGTACTAACATTACAGGTTATGGCACAAGAGATGTTGAGCACAATGGTAATGTGAAATAAATGTTTGAAGACTACGGTATGTTTACTGAAACTTTGACACTGTTGTGCAACAATGCTAGTTCTAGTGTGATTTCTAAAAACCTTATCCGACATCCTAGAACTAAGCACATAGACATTCAACATCACTATGTTAGAGATTTAGTGGAAAAAGATCTTACTGCACTTAAATACATTCTTATTGAAGATCAAATTGCTGACATTTTTACAAAGACCCTTGACTTTGAGAGATTCTCTTATCTTAGAAAATCTATTGGTATGTGTAATTCTCCTTAAATTTGTATAAGTACAATGTTGATCATTGTAAATATTGTGTCGATCAACATTATGTTGTTTTTTAAGTTTTTGTTCTGCTTGCCTGATTCTTTATTATTGGTTGTGTTATATCCTTTTCTTTAAGATCTGATTTTTTTTATAAAAAAAACCCATGTTATAAGACTGTAGGCACAAGAGTGAGGCCTTAATGTCAACACATGGAGTATAAACTCATGTTATAAGACGGTAGGCACAAGAGTGAGGCCTTAATGTCAAAACATTGAGTATGTTTGCCATGTACGATTATCATTTATCAAGTACTGTAGATAGGATGTTACTAGGAACACTGTCTATGTGGAACATGTTGAATGGTGAGGTAATACATGCTGAATTTGTATGTCGCAAGCTAAGTACGGGAGATAGGATGTTATTAGGAACACTATCTCTGTGGAACATGGCACATGACATTGTTCTTTATCAGATCGTTTGTTTAATACGGGTATAACACTCTGATGTTAAAGTTTGAAGGCTTGCAGTTTCTGTTCGTTTATTTCCTTATGTAAAACAAAACAAAACAAAAACAAAAACAAAAAAAAGAGAAGAAAAAAAAAAGAGAAAGGGGTTTTTTTTCATTGTTGAGTTCTTTGGTGTCACAGTTTGTTCGAAAGTACGAATGTGTTAGAGTTGGTGTTACAGTTTCCCTATTCTCTTGATGAAGTGAGCGTGAAAGTTAGTGGGCTGAATCTCGAAGATGTTGGATAAGGACTTTTCATAAAATCTTAAGCTTTTCTTTCCTGCAATCATTCAAGGGGAGAAGTATTTAGTTTTTATATTTGTGGAAAAGTTTAATCTTTTATCTTTTATGGTACAGTCTAATATTTTATTGTGCAGGACGAATAGGACTGAATTACAAGTGCTGAATATTACAAGTGTTGTATTGGAATGCTTAAAGGAAAGATAAGCTTAAGGGGGAGATTGAAGATGCAAAGTATAACACATCTATGTTTAACATTGGTGGTGTTAGAATTGACTGAGTCAATGATTATGTTTAACACCTATAAATGTTTAACATCTACGTGTTAGACTTTGCCGAGTAAATCTTATCATTCCTTATTTTTCCATATTTATTGATTTTCGTGAATTCAGTTCATTCTAGGATAGATATATATTTTATAAAGATTTGGGAACGAATAGATTTGATTTATTTAGATATATTTTAATAGATCTACTTCCTAGTTTCTAGAGATACATACAAATCTTTCATATCTTTCATATATATATTCCACATATCTTCACATATCTTTCTCTAGTATTTGCAGTTGAGATATATATTCAAAGATACATATCTAGCACGAGGCTACACTCATCTACATCTATATAAAGGGTGTTGGGATGAAGATTCAAGTTGGACGACCTACTTTATTCATAGAAGATCTTCATTAAGGCGTTCCCACCTTTCAACAAGCGTTCACCGTTCGTTCAGCTAGCGAAGCCATTCAAGCCGAAGAAGGATCCTACCTCCGGAGAGTGAATCCAACGGTAGAGGAGTTTTGAGGATTGAATCGTTAGTTCGTAAATACGGTTTGTTCATAGTTGTAGTCTCTACTTCTATGTAAATTCAAGTTTCTTCGAGGGAGTGAACCGAGAAGAGGTTTGGATATTTATTATTTCGATTTTGCTGTGTAAACTTCATTATTATAGTGAAATCTATTTTTGGCCGTGAGGCTCTCGCGAGTTTAGAAACTCTAGACTCGTGAAAAATAATTCCTTGTGTCTGCGTTTATTTTCCGCTGCATGTTAAACTTTGTCTAACATTCTGTTTAACATTACTCTGTTAGTCAGGCATATTGAATTCTGCAGGGTTGAACTCTTCAACACCTCGATGTTAATAGTAAACTCGGGCACTAAATTCTTTCACCGTCAACTTTCTATTGAACAAATAAATCTAATTGAAATGAATAATTTTCATGGGAAAACGTTTTGAATCTTTCCTATGGATCCCATGGCTTTAGAATCCACATATTTCTTCCATCATTTTTGCTTCTTGGATGGGAAAGAAAGCGAAACATTTATTCGGGGTGGCAATTAGGTTGGGTATGGGTTGATAGGTCGGGTTGAGATTCAATATTAACACGTTATATGCCAACTCGAATTCGACTCATTTATTTTTTCAAGTCATTTATTTTTTCTAGTTAGAAAAACCAACCCAACCTGACCTATTTATTTTCATGTCGATCCGATGCACTCAATATGAATACAAAATATAAATGCTTTAGAATAAAAATGCATTTCGTTCAATTTAAGAATACAACATTTGATGTAAAAAAATGTAGATATGTAGGAACATTCTTTATGCATAATTGATGCATTTTTATCCTGAACGTAAATATAATGAGGAATCTGCAAGTTTGCACTCATTTAAAAACAAAAGGCCAAGTGGCTTAGGAATCATCAGGATTTCCATCCAATATTTTTCGCACACAGTAAATGGATTCAAGTAATCTAAGTAGCCCAAACATTGATGAATTATTATTGGTTATTGTTGGGTATCAAGGGGGTTCATCGAAGTTCATCCTCGCTCTTACCGCGGTTCAGTCCCGAGTGCACATAGCAGGGTCTTTGCTCCTTCTTTCTTCACCAATGTGACAGCAGTAGCACACCAGTGACAAGGAAGAAAAATACATTAGAAAATTGCAAAACAAATGGAAAGCGACTTATCTACACAGGGGCTAATCGGCAGCGACAAGAAGAAGTGCACGAATAGGGCTGGTGGAGTTCACGCAGTGGCAGCGGCAGCGAGGCTCAGCTGTAGTAGCAGCGGAGGTGCACGGTTAAGGTGGCATCACTGTTCCGCTCAGATTTCCCACTTGGTTGGCCCCGGTTCATCGTCATCTACAACCGACCTCATCGGACACAAAGGGACAACCTTATGCCTGATATTATACTTAGCCAAAACTCCAGCCAAGCTTTTATTCACAAAGTGAGTTCCTTCATCACTTATTAAAGCTCGAGGAGTTCCAAATCGAGTAAAAATATGCTTGTGTAAGAATCGGATGACTGCCTTGGCATCATTGGTTGGACAAGACACTGCTTCAACCTACTTGGATACATAATCCACAACCACTAAAATGTAGGGGTTTCCAAAGGAATGAGGAAAGGCCCCCATGAAGTCGATGCCCCAAACATCGAACAATTCCACTTCTAAAATGTTATTCAAAGGCATCTCCTGTCTAGCACTCAAATTCCCAACTCTCTCTCTCTCTCTCACACACACACTAAGGTGACAACACGACAGCGAAGGTGAAGGTTGGAGTTTCAGGTTTCTCTCACACAGAAAGAGATAGTGTGGTGCTTCTCTCATCTCTTTTTTTCCTCTCTTACCCACGGGAATGAAAGGAGAAAAAAAAATAAGAAGGAGTAGGGCACAAAAGAAAAATGGGCTGGGAAGATGGGCTTTGGGTCAACAATGGGCCAACAAAAAAACACTACAACTCTACCTTTGCTGGATTGGTCTGCGCTCCAGATCTGCTTGCAGTCTATGTGTCATGACCCTCAGATCTATCCCGGTCGTGTCATTGTGTGACCATGCGAAGGTCCTCTGTCTTTGTCTGAGGAATTCGATTAAGTCTTCGAGCATGCCAGGTGTCATGTAAGTGCCGATGAAGGTCGTTCTTTTTGGGATTTTCGTTGAGGTTGACCTCCCCGAGCTCTTCTACAACCTGCGCCTTGGTTGGTTGTTGCTGCTCTTGGCACTCTTGGTTGCAGACAGATTTGAAGCTTGAGTAGTAACACTCCCTTGAAGTGTTCTGCTCACCCTTGATAGTTTGCACCCCCAGCGTGCGGGGAACATGACCGCCTGATGGTAGGTGGAAGGAACAACCTTCAGGGTATGCAGCCAGGGTCTTCCTAGCAACACGTTGTAGGACAAATGTGCATCCACTACTACGAAGTTAACATTAAGCTGTTCACCCCCCGCAGTACGTCGGCAGCTTGATAGTACCCTTTGTGAGTTGCATTTTGCCACTGAAACTTATCAAGGTCATGACCTCCCCTACGATCTTGTCTTCCAGAATCTTCATATCCCGTAGTGTTTTTAAGAATAATTTATTAGTGGAGCTGCCGTTGTCTACAAGGATCCTCTTCACCAAGCAATCAGATATAACATGGAGATCACAAGCGCATCACGGTGCGGGTGGTGAAGCCCAGGCGACTCCTCACTGTTAAATTCGATAGGCTCGTGCTCAGGGTTATTACGTGGTACTGAGTTGTCCTCCTTTGTTATCCGCCGCATCTTCTTTGCTGAGGAGCGAGTCACCCCGCTTACTTCCGGTCCCCCAATGAAGATGTTTATGGTCCTTTGAGGTACGGGGGACTTGGGCTTGTCCTCTTTCTTCTGATCTTGGCCTTCCCTTGTTCAGGTTTTCTTACCTCTATCGGTGAGGTATTCTTTAAGCAACCTATGTTTGAGCAGGACGATTATCTCGAGCCACAGTGCTCGGCAGTCTTCGGTGAGGTGGGCATGGTCTCTGTGGAACTCGCAGTAATTCTTTGGGTCTCTCATTGCTAGATTGGCCTTCATCTTCTTAGGCCACTTGAGGTCGTTCATCATCTTCTTCAAGACGGAGTTAACTAAGTTGTCCGTGTCTATTGAAAGGTTGTACTCTGGTACGTAAGGTGCTTGCGCAGGGGTTACTACATTTGGTGAGACCTGCTGTAAGTGTGCAACCTGCTCGACCTCCTCTCGCTAGGGGTGTGCATAATATTGGGATTGTATACTAAAAGCATTTATGATTAAGTGTGTTTGTTTCATACACTGGTCTTCATAAATGTGTTACATAAACATAGTCGCTATCTGATATAACAAATATCGATATGAACTATAATATCATATTATCTCGCCTATAGGGATGATCATATGGTGTGTAGGAGATCACAGAGGATCATATGAATCGTTTGACCTAGCGAGGTATAAACAGTATCACGGCTGAGATAGTCCTTTGATAGGCTGTCGGTTTAGGCTGCGACATATCAGTTTATAAGTGAGCTTATCCTAGCGACTTGATGTGTTGGTACATCTTTATGTATTGATGGGATCAATAGTGAGATGCGTCATTCTAATTGACATATGAATGAGCCAGATCTCTAGATACTTGTTATGATCTTAAACTTAATGGAAGGCTAAGACGCATACACAAGTTGACCACACTTTGACTTGCTATGGTGGCGAGTCTTACATGTACTCTTATACCTGCATCTTGGGTGTGGCGGTTTGTGTGTGGCTAGCTTAGGCTGGACTGTAGACACACAAAAATTCACGGCCAATTAAAACGTGCCACGTGGATTTAAAATATTAAATACCAATTTATTTATATTTTAGGGATTTATTTAAATAGAATTCCTAAATTAAATAAATCAAAAGGGATATTTAATATATAAAAATAATTGTCCAATAAAAATCCAACACATGTCAAGCTCACCAAACATGAGAAGCGTGTGATCACAACTCAATGGACGAATGAGATCGCGCCACCTAAGCCCTACATCTCTCAATTTTGCCTATAAATACAAGGCATTATTGAAGTAAAAATCATAAGTGAAGGGTGGATAAACTTGAAGAGCTCAAGGTTGAAGGAAGAATTCTCTCCAAAGTTCAAGGCATTCGTTTGAAGATTCGAAGGCGTTCTTCGTCATCTTCAACGCGTTCTTCATCAAAAGTCAAGCAATTCCTACGTTTGATTCAGAATCAAGGCTCGCAGTCCCCGAAAAAACGTTATCAACCATCCAAATTGTTGAAGAAGAAGATCAAAGATTGAATTCAAGAAGAACAAGAAGATTAAGCTTCAAACCCACGAAGAACAAGGTCGAAGTTCTTCAAGAAATCATCCAAAAATGACGTTTAATCCAAAAACAAGGTGAAAACCCTTTGGATTAACGTTATAAAACTTCAAGATCAAGTTGAAGAGGATCGACGGACCCAAATTCTGTTGAAGACCTCGAAGAACACTCAAAAACCAGGTTCGAAGAGAAGAATCAAAGGAAGAATAGAGATAGAATCCACAAAATATATTTTGATCCAAATTGAAATTGAATTGTATCCAAATTCGTGTTTATTTAATTGAATACGATTTTCATGATTACAAATTTTGGCACGCTCAGTGGGACCATCTCTACCTTTCATCTCTTCTCTTCATACAAATTCAAGGATGTCTCAGGCATCAAATACCTCAAAAGTTGTCGGTGTCATTACAAGAAGCATGGCAAGACAAGCATTGGAAACTCTAAAGTCGACTGCTTCTGACGATGAAGTGCATAGAAGCAATGCTTCCTCATCAGTGATGATGGTTAACACTTCTACCGTAGAAGAACAGCTTGCGAGCATGAAAGAGTTAGTGGACATTCTAAGAAAACAACTACAAGATCAAAGCGTTGAGATCGCAAGGCTTAAAAAAGAGAAAGGAGAGTCCAGTCAAACAAATGATGACGAAGGTGAGCAAAGTAATGATACGGAAATGCTTAATGGAAAACATGTAGATGATGAGGCAAAATCTGCATCCACAGGTTTACTTGTCTCCTCTGATGGCTTCATCCAAATCAACCAACTCAAGGAATTTATCGAAGGGACTTTGAAAAATAAGTTCGACGAAAGCTCTAAGTTGTCACTAGTTTACTCTAAGCCATACACTCGAAGAATTGACAACTTAAGGATGCCCATGGGCTATCAGTCACCAAAATTCCAATAATTTGATGGAAAGGGAAATCCGAGACAACATGTTGCTCACTTTGTCGAAACTTGCAACAATGCTGGAACATACGGAGATCATTTGGTGAAGCAGTTTGTGCGCTCTCTTAAAGGAAATGCCTTTGATTGGTATACGGACTTGGAACCAAACTCAATCGACAGCTGGGGGCAATTAGAACATGAATTCCTTAACCGCTTTTATAGCACAAGAAGAACAGTCAGCATGGTGGAGCTCACAAACACCCGCCAATTGAAAGAAGAGCCTGTAATTGATTACATCAATCGATGGAGAAACCTGTGTTTAAATTGTCGAGACCGTCTATCTGAGACTTCTGCAATTGAAATGTGCATCCAAGGAATGCAGTGGGGTCTTCAATATATACTGAAAGGAATTCAGCCAAAAACTTTTGAAGAATTGGCTACTAGAGCTCACGACATGGAATTAAGTATGGCTGCTAGTGGAGTGAAAGAACCGCCAATCCAAGAAGCCCGAAAATTTCAAGAGAGGAAAGACTTTCGAAAAGGAGGAAAACCCTTTGATAAACCCGTGAAGAAGGAATCTATGGCAATCAGGGCGACTCCAGTTGCATTTCAAAAAAATGAAGTCAACAAAGAGAAGCGGGCCACTCCACAAGAAAACGTGCAGAGGAAGCTGACCCTTAAAGAAATGCAACAACGAGAGTATCCATTTCTGAATTCAGATGTGCCAGGAATCTTCGATGATTTGCTCCAAGCAAAGCTCATTGAACTGCCAGAGATGAAACATCCCAAAGAAGCCAATCAGGTCGATAATCCAAAGTATTGCAAGTATCATCGCTTAGTCGGTCATCCCATACAAGATTGCTTCATATTCAAGGACAAGGTGATGCAACTAGCCCGCCAAGGTAAAATTTCGCTTGAGGAAGAGACTGCCACTGCCAATACAATCAAATTCAAGATCGATAAAGCAGTAGGAGAAAGTTCGAAGCTGGCAGAGAATCATTTCCTTCCACAAGAATAGATGACGAGCGCGGGATCTATGTTTGCAATAACTTTCACGGATGAAGATCTCGAACCAGGCCTAAATTCACACAATTGACCTCTGTTTGTAAATGGCTATGTATGCGAGCAAAAGTTAAATAGAATACTTGTGGATGGAGGGTTAGCAGTCAACATCCTACCTTTACGTACTTTGAAGAAATTGGGAATTTCCATGGATGAACTCTCAGACAACCGATTGATGATTCAAGGATTTAATCATGAGGGGCAAAGAGCTCTAGGAACAGTGATCTTGGACCTGTTAATGGATGATATGGCAACGACAGTGTTATTCCATGTGATTGACGCCAATACATCCTATAACATGCTTCTTGGTCGTCCATGGTTGCACGAAAATGGCATCGTTCCCTCCACTTGGCATCAATGTTTGAAGTATTGCAAAAATGGAATAATAAAGAAGGTGGTGGGTGATAGCAATCCATTCATGGAATCAGAATCACATTTCGCAGACGCGAAATACTATTTGACACGTAAGAAGGCTATCCAAATCAATGAAGATGCAAAGATCGACAAGGGTAAAGCTCCACTCATAGAGAAGGAGTCCATGAAAGAGCTAACGTTCCCTATAACAAGGATCGATGCTGGTAATCCCATGCTGCAACCATTGGATGGATTTGTTCGACCCGTTCATAGTGCTATAACCGAGCATGGAGAACTTCCTGAAAGAACAATTGCAAGGAATTATGGCCCAAAGGCATTCTCACTTTTGGTTAAGGCAGGTTTTGGCCCTAAATCAGAAAACCGCCATCCAAGAATAGTGAACCAGCCAACAAGAAGAATTAACATCAATGAAAAGTCTTTAAATTCAAATGTCAGCCACAGGAAATGACTAGGATTTGCCTCGCAAACTCCAGTTCGTATTGCAATTAGAAGGGCTAACACTTGCTATATCACTGAAGAAGAAAGGTCTTCGACAGAAGATGCAATCTATGGTAGAAAGAAAAAGCAACCACGACCATCCGTGTTTGGAAGACTGGGACCGCTTAAGGATGAAAAGAGAAGCCATTATAAACCAACAATGATCAAGACAAATACCAATGAGGAGTCACAGTTCACAAAGCTAAGGACTTTGATTCCCTCCCGCATGAAGAGGCAGACCACGTTAAACATTTCCTGTGGAAGAGAATTGAAAGCTGCGAAGCGAACTATCATTCTGACAAGAGTCTCGAAGAAAGAGAATGATGGAGAAAGTGTTGCGTCATCAGATGATCCACCCATAGGAGAGAAAGAGGTTTCTTCATAACATATTATCCTAAATGAAGACGGTACGATGGAGGAAGAAGATGCCAAAGACGCCCCTCCACAGTTTGAAGAAGGTGTTAAAGGTAATGTTGACGAGTTGAAAGAAATTAACTTGGGAAGTGTTGATGACCCAAGGCCAACTTACATCAGTGCAATGCTAACTTCTAATGAGGAGAAATCCTATGTGGAGTTGTTGAAAGAATTTAAGGACATATTCGCTTGGTCATACAAAGAGATGCCGGGACTTGACCCGAAGATAGTTGTTCACCGCCTGTCAGTTAAAAGAGGTGTGCGAGCCATCAAGCAAGCACAACGTCGATTTCGACCAGAGCTAATTCCTTTGATTGAAGCTGAGGTGAACAAACTCATTGAAGTTGGATTCATAAGGGAAGTCAAATATCCGACATGGATCTCAAGCATTGTCCCAGTAAGAAAGAAAAACGGACAAATTAGAGTTTGCGTTGATTTCAGAGATCTTAATGAGGCATGCCCAAAGGATGATTTTCCGCTGCCAATAACAGAGTTAATGATTGATGCTACTACTGGCCACGAGGCACTGTTTTTTATGGATGGCTCTTCTGGTTATAACCAAATTCGCATGTCACCCGAAGATGAAGAAATGACAGCATTCCGTACTCCCAAAGGTATATATTGTTACAAAGTAATGCCTTTTGGATTGAAAAATGATGTTGCAACGTACCAAAGAGCCATGCAGAAGATATTTGATGACATACTCCATAAACATATTGAATGTTACGTTGATGATGTCGTGGTCAAGTCACGAAGGCGTGAAGATCACCTAGAAGATCTGAGGATGATCTTTCATCGGCTTAGGAAATATCAACTGAAGATGAATCCTTTGAAATGTGCATTTGGAGTAAAGTCCGAAAAGTTCCTCGGGTTCATTGTTCGTCATCGAGGGATTAAAATTGAGCAAGCAAAAATTGATTCAATCTTGAAAATGCCCGAACCTCGTAATATCCATGAGTTGAAAAGTCTACAAGGAAAGTTAGCCTACTTGCGCAGATTCATTTCAAATTTGGCAGGTCGTTGCCAGCCTTTTAGTAGGATTATGAAGAAAGGAATTCCATTTGAATGGGATGAAGCTTGCAGAAATGCCTTTGAAAACATAAAAGCTTACCTGACAAAACCGTCTGTTTTGACTGCGCCTATTGTTGGACGCCCATTGATATTATACATTGCCGCTCAAGAGCGCTCAATGGGGGCATTGCTTGCCCAAGAAAATGAAGAAAAGAAAGAGAATGCTTTGTATTATTTAAGCAGGATGATGACACCAAATGAGCTCAACTACTCCCCAATTGAGAAATTATGTTTAGCTTTTATATTTTCTATCCAAAAGCTTAAACATTATTTTCAAGCTCATTCTGTCCGACTCGTCTCAAAGGCAAATCCTTTGAAATATGTCATGTCAAAACCCGTGCTCTCTGACAGACTTGCACGATGGTATCTTCAGTTACAACAATTTGAAATCATATATGTTCCTCAAAAAGCTGTCAAAGGGCAAGTGTTAGCCGATTTCTTGGCTGATCACCCGATCCCCGCCGAATGGGAGTTGACTGATGACCTTTCAGATGAAGATGTCCTCACAATTGAGATATCACCACCTTGGAAGACGTATTTTGATGGAGCATCCCATAAAGAAGGAGCTGGTGCAGGGATAGTATTCGTGACACCTGATGAAGAAGTCCTACCTTACTCATTTACTTTGACCAAAAATTGCTCTAACAATGTTGCTGAGTATCAAGCGCTTATCCTTGGGTTAGAAATGGCGATGGATGCCAAGAGGTTTCAAATAAGAATATACGGTGATTCTAAGTTGGTAATTAATCAACTACTTGGGTCATACAATGTCAAAAAGCCCGAGCTAATGCCCTATGTCAAGTATGCACAAAGAATGATTCGATGGCTAGGAGGTATAGAGCTGGAACATATTCCACGAAGTGAAAATAAACAAGCTGATGCATTGGCCAAACTTGCCTCCACGTTAGCTATGCCAAGCAATGAAACCTGCATTCTGGTCTACAAAAGTTGGGTAATACCACCCATGTTTGAGGATGAAGAAGATGAAGAAGATAATAATATGGTTGAAGTGTTCGAGGTCGACAAAGAAGACTGGCGCCAACCATTTGTTGATTATTTAAAGGATGGAAAACTGCCAGATGATCCACGCCAAAAGGTTGATGTTCGACGTTGCAGCGCTCGATTTCTCTACTTTAAAGACACTCTGTTTCGAAGATCTTTCGATGGAGTCCTCCTACGATGTTTAGCAGAAGAGGAAGCAAAACAAGCAATGGAGGAGGCACACTCTGGTATTTGCGGTGCTCACCAATCTGGTCCAAAATTGCACTTCTGTATCAAGAGAATGGGATATTACTGGCCAGCAATGGTGAAAGATTGTATAAGCTATGCACAAAGATGTCAACCTTGTCAGTTCCATGCAAATCTCATCCATCAACCACCCGAACCGTTGCATCCGACAGTTGCCTCATGGCCTTTTGATGCTTGGGGCTTAGATGTTGTAGGGCCAATGACGAAGTCTTCAGCAGGTCACTTATTGATAAGCTCATTATTTCACTCACTTATCTATATTATTTTTATACTAATTTATGTAGTTTTATTGAGTTTATATATATATTCTATGCATGATGTCAATATTAGGTGGTATTAGGTGTGTTTTGAGGGTTATGCAGGTTTTTAGGCCTAAACTCATGAGAAAACGGTTCCGGAAGCAGTGACGTGTAATGGATAGAGCTTTGAATTAGCTTTCCAACGCAACTGGAATCGGGTCAATCAGAGTTCGGATGAGGAAGTTATGGCCAAAACCGTGAGACCGCGCAGACGGGGCTGACCTCAGTTTTCCACGTCGATCGACGCTGTTCAGAAGTGGTCGACGAGGCAAGAAATTGAGACTCGATCAACGTGGATCAGCCACGGTCGACGCGTACATGTCTGCTGGAGCAAAAATCTGATAAAAATCGGATTTATTCATATCTTTAGCACTAGATTTGATAGGATACACCTCCACCTCTATAAATAACCTTGTAAATTCGATTTTGAGAGAAGAATTCGATTTCCCAATCATATTCCTCATTCCATATTTCAGATTTTAGAGATTCCAAGAGTTCTAGGGTTTATGTTTGAAGACAGAGTTTTGTGGGAAGACATTCCAATCCAAATTTTTATGCAAATCAGGTTTTATTTTTCTATGATGAATATTACTCTGAATATGTGTAACTAATTTCTTCCTCAGATTCAAGGGTTTCGAACTATCAATGTATGCATGTTTTGATTAATTGAATTATTTTCCCTTTCCCTTCGTAGTTTGTGAAATCTGTGCTTATTCATAATCTTGATTTGTTGGCCACTTATTAGGATTATCTAGTTGAGTACTTGAGACGTAACTGTGATAGTTTTCAATCGAAAGAGATTTTCACAATATAATTTGATTTCTTGTCGTAACTGAAGGAGATTAATTGTAGGAATAAATCTGTAGAACTTGGGAGTTAGTTAATTTATCTTGAGACCGAGCGGAGATAGGTATTTGACTAATCTACTTTACGAATTGTCCAACAAAGAAGTTCGTAATACTTTTCTCATGTTTCACTACGAAGAGGAATTAAATTTGGGAATTAATCAATTGATTCATACATGTCATACTTGATACGTAGATATCCCTGGAATCTGTGCTTCTCTTATTTGACTTCAAAAGCTTTTTAATTTTCCTGTTTAATTTTCGATAGCAAGTATTGCGATTTCAAAACAACAAAACTTTTTATTTGATTTTCCTAACCAGTATTTTAAGAACGTCTGATTTAGTACTTAAGGTTTTTTTCGTTATTTCATTCCCCTGGATCGATAACCTTAGGGTTTACAAATTTATTTGCCACTATTTCTATAATTAATCTGTAGAAATTACAGTGATCACTTATACATTTTGGCTGCAACTGATTATTTCTCCAAATGGGCAGAGGCAATCCCGTTGAAGGAAGTAAAGAAAGAAAATGTGGCTGATTTCATTAGAGCCAACATAATCTTTCGATATGGAGTTCCACGGTATATCATTACCGACAATAGAAAGCCATTTTGCAACACCTTGATTGACAAACTTTGTGAGAAGTTTCAGTTCATCCAACGAAAGTCGTCCATGTATCATGCACCTGCTAACGGACTAGCAGAAGCCTTCAACAAGACATTATGCAGTTTGCTGAAAAAAGTTGTAGCAAAATCCAAGCGTGATTGGCATGAGCGAGTTGGAGAAGCTCTATGGGCATATCGGACCACTCATCGAACACCTACGCAAGCAACTCCATACTCGCTTGTGTATGGCGTGAAAGCCATTATTCCCTTCGAGCAGCAAATCCCTTTGTTAAGAATGGTCATCCAAGAAGGCTTAACTGAAGAAGAAAATGCGCGCTTACGCCTGGAGGAGTTGGAAGCTCTCGATGAGAAAAGGTTGGAAGCACAACAACGACTTGAGTGTTATCAAGCACGCATGTCAAAAGCTTTTAACAAGAAAGTACGAACAAGATCCTTCCAAGTTGGGGATCTAGTTCTTGTTGTGAGAAGACCCATCATTACCACGCATCGAGTTGGGAATAAGTTCACTTCACGATGGGATGGCCCATATGTTGTCAAGGAAGTCTACACTAACGGTGCTTATCTTTTAGTTTCTGAAGACCATGTACGAGTTGAGCCAATAAATGGCAAATTCTTGAAACGCTACTACCCTTAGAAGAAAAGGAAATGATGAGAAAGATGTGACGTGTAAATATGTAAATAAAAAAATGAAAAAAAAAAAAGAAAAATGGAAAAGCAAAAAAAAAAGAGAAAAAAAAACATGGAAAGGGAAAAAATGAAAGAAAGCCGGAAGATCCAAATCAAGAAGACAGCTCCATAACGCATGAGCTTAAACTGCTTGTTACTCCTGGCCCGCATGAGTATAAACTGTGCACGGCATTCCCCCTCAAATCATGAAGACAGCTCCATAACGCATGAGCCTAAACTACTTGTCACTCCTGGCCCGCATGAGTATAAACTGTGTACGGCGAATCATAAAAAAATTAAATTAAGTTGTTTATACAGATTATGTGTTGACTCGATCGCTTTGAAGGGCATATAGGCAGCTTAGATTTTCTAAGTTTAGTCATGGTTTATGGTTAACATATTTTGGAATCAAGTTTGTCATGTTAGATGCAATATGTAACAAATAAGACATAAAACAAGATGCATTCCATTGAGAAGATGATCACATTACAAAGATGTTCAAATCAAAAGATGACAAATACAAAAGGATGTTAGAAACACTATAAGCAAAAGGATTTTGATCCTCCAAAGCTTTGCGGGCTTTCTCCACAAGAAACCTAGAGCTCTTCAAGCTCTTGTGAATTTCTTCATTAAAGGTAGCATTAATCTTGGACAACTCCTCCTTCAGGTCCTTAACCTTGCTCCAAGCAACTGAAGAAGAAGTCTCATGCCCTTCTAATGACAATAACAAGACCCTCTTCTTCTCATCCAAGACCCTCTTCTTCTCATCCAATTCAACAATTTCTCTCTTTGTAGACTCAATATGATCATCATCTTCCTTCTTCTTGGCTTCGGCATCTTCAATACATTTCTTAACTTCTTGTGCACGTTGCATGGGGGCACCAATAAGCTCAGAAGATGCAGATCTAGCTAGATCATAAGCGGCAGCATCAGCAAAAAGAGTATAAATACTCTTCCTCAAATGGGATAAATCAAAACTGTGAGGAGTGTTCTCCTTAAGTAACAGACTCTTGACCACGTCTTCACGAATAGAAGAAAGATACTTTGTTGGGGTCTTCTTTATCTTGGAAAGAAGGTCTCTCCAGACACCTTCAAGAAAAGGTCTACAATGGTTGTCAAAAACAGCTCTCCCATCAAATCGAGAAATAGCCGCAACAGAAGGCGTTGGCTCAACAACATCAGTATCATCCAGCTGATAAATATCCACACTATGGGTAGAACCTGCCGATGCACAATTTGCCATGGAATCCTCTGAAGCAGGAGATCCAAGTACTGTTTCCATTGCCTACAAAAAGGGAGAAGAATTGATAAGAAAAAGAAAGACCAAAAAAAAGAGATCTTTATTAAGAAGTATAAACAAACCTTGGCAAGAGCATCATCCATTTGCCGATAGGTATCACCAATGCTATCTTGAACAGATTCAGGAGGCATGTCTGACTTCTTCCTTTTCCAATGACGATCATCACTCCCGTGATTGCTGCTGATCAAATCAGTTGATGGAGGTTCGGGAGTTTTCCGTTTTGAAGAGGCTACGGCTTTTCCCTTTTCTTGAGCCTTCAGATCATCATTTCGTACATTAGGAACCACAGTCGCAGTTTCGCCAAAAGAATTCTTGTAAAGCTGATCCCACCACTTCTTAAAACTTGAAGAAATAAATTTCTTGGCATTAGGGGATGAACTAGAAAGAAATGCCTTTGACCCGAACCTTTGCAATATACAAATACGAAATAAACGAAGTCCGGTAATCAAGTCGGCCTCCCATATATCTTCAATAAGAGAACCTGTCACCATCTGATAGTAACCAAATTGACGGCTAAAACGATAAGGGTTATATGGCTCAATAAGGAAATGATCTACTTGACGGCTAGCCAAATAACCAGATCGAATCGCCATGAAAAGAAATCCATCTTCCTCGGCTGTCTTATCACCATCAACATACATAATGTTTTTATCAGGCATGGTGCAAGTCCAAGATACTTGCTCTCCCTTCTGAATCCTTCTCCGAGCTTCAGCTGCATCATAAAATCTAGCCTCTCCTTCACCCAAAAATTGAGTCATTCTCGGGACAAATTTCTTCGTTGGAAAGTGAGTCTTAAAGTAATGAGCAATCCAACTGTAAACAAAATGAAAGGGAAGAGCTATCTGACAGCGGGATGGATCTGGAGACCTCGAGATGGCATTCAAGTCTTTATAAATACTGGTCAGCACTGGCACAGTGAGCACCACTCTCTTCTGGACAGCCATCAGACTAGCCATCTTAAATGTCTCCGGACGAAGAAGCCTAGTATCTCCCTCAGGAAGGACAAAACAACAAAGCCAACATGCAAGATATGCTGCCAAAAGGTCTCCTTCCGATACTTGTCCTTTACACCCAGCTTAACAAATGGTATTAAATCGACTTCTGTCCAAACTGGATGTGGTGAAAGGTCTCTCGTACATTTACTGGATGGGCGGTTGCGACTCTTCTTCTTCAACTCTATGCGAGCAGGAGGACATGCATATCTCGCTTTCTTCTTAGACCAAAATTTGACCCATTCCTCAATAGATACCTCACCATGTTGAGTCAAGAGAAGATGATAGGCATGGAATAAATAACTGCAACTGATGGGAAGAAAACTCCTATTCCCATGATAAGTACCAAGAAGCTCGGGAATCACCTCATCATAAAGCATCCCTCCAGTAGGAAGTCCAGCTATAACATGCAAATCCCAAAGAGAAAGTAACATCTCGCCGTGAGAAGTTAGTAAGGTGTTGGTCAATGGACTCCAAGCTTCGCAAAATGCCTTGATGATCTCAATGCTTCTGTTATAAAAGAAGAGCGAGGCGTAGACAGAGTCATAAATCTTTGCTTGACGAAGCTCATCTGCACACCGGCTCAGAATATATTCACTCCACTCCCAATATCCACTGAAGTATTTGAATTCGCCAACAAAGTCCACATTATCTCGCCATTTGGCATCTCCCTGAGAAATACGATACCCCAGCGTTGGCCACAAAGAAATATCCTCTTGGGACTGACGATGAGCGGAGTGAAGTACCCATGCATCAGACACCTTGGTATCTTCATATCTACGTGTCCACTCACTTCTATGTAAGGAATTGACGAGCTTCGGCCATGTCTCAGTTATTTGACCAACAAGAGGTCGATGCACTCTCAAACGAGTTTCCCTTCCTGGCATAGGTTTATCTCCATCATAAATCCACAAATATTCTTCCCCTGAAATGGTGTCACTCCTGAAGTGAATCATAATTCTACAAAAAAAAAAGGATCCAATAAGTCAAGAATGAAGAAACGATTAAAAGGCAGGATGCAGCCAGTAAAAGAAATAAAGAAGTCCAACAAGTGTCAAAGCTCAACATTCAAGCACAACAAAAATACAAAAAAAAACTAACAAAATTCTAGCCCAGCAGTTGAAATGGAGAAGTCCAAAAACATTCAGCATCAACAATTAAAAATTGAAAAGCAACTAAAGAAGTCCAACAAAATTAAAGTTTGAAGCCCCATATTTGGTCTTGCTGATCCATGCTAGATCCAATGAAGATATGGAAATATGTGCTGAAAGAAGAAGCAGCATACAAACAAGGCTTGCGACAACAAATATCCAAATAAACTTGATGAATCTGAAGTCCATTGCGTGATGAAAGATCGGACACTGTGGGATAGTCTCTGTGAAACCGGGTAACCGTGGGATAGCCCCCGGCTCACATGAAATCTTCATCG